>CM039615.1:35818498-35835612 GCA_022457205.1 Saccharum spontaneum
TCAATGATAGTGAGAACCGACAACCCTGCACAATGAAATACATGTGGAACAAATTGTTTCGTTGGATCTTCATCTCGTCTTCATGTCCCACACGTGTACTTAACACACGCTACACAACAGGGCTAGGGTAATCCGCGGCAGCAGCCACAGAGTCAATGATGATAGCCTCCTTGTCTTGATCACCCTCGGTGGAATCTGCATCAATGTTAGCAGCAAGGGCTAAATCATCTTCAACGTCACTAGTACTTACATATCCATCCTCGGTAGCAATGAAAGCACAATGACTGGGGCAATCCTTCATGACATGGCCCATGCCTTTGCATCGGTGACAGAAGAATATGTGGAGCTATGGGTAGGCACACAATATGACAGCAAGGATTAGCAATTATCGAAAGCAGATTAGCGATTGTTCAATTCAGATCCAAAGTACAAATCACAGCTGCTGGCTAAGACGTGTCGAGACGTAGCGCAACAAGGTGAAAACAAAGGATGATGGAAAGAACGCACAAAACAAGCAAATAACCGGATTTTTTTCCTGAATTTTTCCCTGATTTTCCCAAAAGGCACTAGTAGGAATCAAACTTTTTTATTTTTTCACTATTTTTTTATATTTTTCTCTGAACAAGGATCACAAAGGATGCAACCACAAAAATTGGCACCTACAACTGAGGTGGGATGTGGTCTACAGAAAAATAGCACGTTCTCTGAAAAGCGTGCAAAAACTTTGACAATTTTTTTCTTTATTTTCCTGATTTTTTTTGGCAATTTTGACGAAACCAAACAGGGCGAAGAAAAGTACCTCCTTTTAACTTAATCCCATTATTTTTAGCAGTGTCAGTTGGAGGTTTATTTTTAATCTCTTTAGCATGTTTAATAATTTCCGTAGGAGACAAAGGCAGCAATGTAATTTTCTTATCCTTATGTACGATAGTGTATGTATTAGTTCTGCCATGGTGTATAGCATCATTATCAAATTCCCATGGACGACCTAACAAAATAGAACAAGCTTGCGTAGGGACAACATCAAAATCAGCAGTATCATGATAAGAACCTGTGAAAAAGCTAATGCGTGCTGATTAGTTACCTTAGTCTTACCACTATTATTGAACCATTGAAGTTATACGGATACGAATGTTGTCGTGTGGTCAAGCCAAGCTTCTCAACCAAATCTGAACTCACCAAGTTATTGCAACTTCCGCTATCAATGATAGTGAGAACACGACAACCCTGCACAACGAAATACATGTGGAACAAATTGTTCGTTGGATCTTCATCTCGTCTTCATGTCCCGCACGTGTACTTAACACACGCTACACAAGAAGGCTAGGGTAATCCGCGGAAGCAACCACAGAGTCAATGATGATAGCCTCCTTGTCTTGATCACCCTCGGTGGAATCTGCATCAATGTTAGCAGCAAGGACTAAATCATCTTCAACATCACTAGTACTTACATATCCATCCTCGGTAGCAATGAAAGCACGACGACTGGGGCAATCCTTCATGGCATGGCCCATGCCTTTGCATCGGTGACAAAAGAATATGTGGAGCTATGGGTAGGCACAAAATACGACAGCAAGGATTAGCAATTATCGAAAGCAGATTAGCGATTGTTCAATTCAGATCCAAAGTACAAATCACAGCTACTGGCTAAGACGTGTCGAGACGTAGCGCAACAAGGTGAAAACAAAGGATGATGGAAAGAACGCACAGAACAAGCAAATAACCGGATTTTTTTTCCTGAATTATTCCCTGATTTTCCCAAAAGGCACTAGTAGGAATCAAACTTTTTTATTTTTTCACTATTTTTTATATTTTTCTCTGAACAAGGATCACAAAAGATGCAACCACAAAAATTGGCACCTACAACTGAGGTGGGATGTGGTCTACAGAAAAATAGCACGTTCTCTGAAAAGCGTGCAAAAACTTTGACAATTTTTTTTCTTTATTTTCCTGATTTTTTTGGCAATTTTGACGAAACCAAACAGGGCGAAGAAAAGTACCTCCTTTTAACTTAATCCCATTATTTTTAGCAATGTCAGTTGGAGGTTTATTTTTAATCTCTTTAGCATGTTTAATAATTTCCGTAGGAGACAAAGGCAGCAATGTAATTTTCTTATCCTTATGTACGATAGTGTATGTATTAGTTCTGCCATGGTGTATAGCATCATTATCAAATTCCCATGGACGACCTAACAAAATAGAACAAGCTTGCGTAGGGACAACATCAAAATCAGCAGTATCATGATAAGAACCTGTGAAAAAGCTAATGCGTGCTGATTTAGTTACCTTAGTCTTACCACTATTATTGAACCATTGAAGTTTATACGGATACGAATGTTGTCGTGTGGTCAAGCCAAGCTTCTCAACCAAATCTGAACTCACCAAGTGATTGCAACTTCCGCTATCAATGATAGTGAGAACACGACAACCCTGCACAACGAAATACATGTGGAACAAATTATTTCGTCGGATCTTCATCTCGTCTTCATGTCCCGCACGTGTACTTAACACACGCTACACAAGAAGGCTAGGGTAATCCGCGGAAGCAACCACAGAGTCAATGATGATAGCCTCCTTGTCTTGATCACCCTCGGTGGAATCTGCATCAATGTTAGCAGCAAGGGCTAAATCATCTTCAACATCACTATTACTTACATATCCATCCTCGGTAGCAATGAAAGCACGACGACTGGGGCAATCCTTCATGGCATGGCCCATGCCTTTGCATCGGTGACAAAAGAATATGTGGAGCTATGGGTAGGCACACAATACGACAGCAAGGATTAGCAATTATCGAAAGCAGATTAGCGATTGTTCAATTCAGATCCAAAGTACAAATCACAGCTACTGGCTAAGACGTGTCGAGACGTAGCGCAACAAGGTGAAAACAAAGGATGATGGAAAGAACGCACAGAACAAGCAAATAACCGGATTTTTTTTCCTGAATTATTCCCTGATTTTCCCAAAAGGCACTAGTAGGAATCAAACTTTTTTTATTTTTTCACTATTTTTTTATATTTTTCTCTGAACAAGGATCACAAAAGATGCAACCACAAAAATTGGCACCTACAACTGAGGTGGGATGTGGTCTACAGAAAAATAGCACGTTCTCTGAAAAGCGTGCAAAAACTTTGACAATTTTTTTTCTTTATTTTCCTGATTTTTTTGGCAATTTTGACGAAACCAAACAGGGCGAAGAAAAGTACCTCCTTTTAACTTAATCCCATTATTTTTAGCAATGTCAGTTGGAGGTTTATTTTTAATCTCTTTAGCATGTTTAATAATTTCCGTAGGAGACAAAGGCAGCAATGTAATTTTCTTATCCTTATGTACGATAGTGTATGTATTAGTTCTACCATGGTGTATAGCATCATTATCAAATTCCCATGGATGACCTAACAAAATAGAACAAGCTTGCATAGGGACAACTTCAAAATCAGCAGTATCATGATAAGAACCTGTGAAAAAGCTAATGCGTGCTGATTTAGTTACCTTAGTCTTACCACTATTGTTGAACCATTGAAGTTTATACGGATACGAATGTTGTCGTGTGGTCAAGCCAAGCTTCTCAACCAAATCTGAACTCACCAAGTGATTGCAACTTCCGCTATCAATGATAGTGAGAACACGACAACCCTGCACAACGAAATACATGTGGAACAAATTGTTTCGTCGGATCTTCATCTCGTCTTCATGTCCCGCACGTGTACTTAACACACGCAAGAAGGCTAGGGTAATCCGCGGCAGCAGCCACAGAGTCAATGATGATAGCCTCCTTGTCTTGATCACCCTCGGGGGAATCTGCATCAATGTTAGCAGCAAGGGCTAAATCATCTTCAACATCACTAGTACTTACATATCCATCCTCGGTAGCAATGAAAGCACGACGACTGGGGCAATCCTTCATGGCATGGCCCATGCCTTTGCATCGGTGACAGAAGAATATGTGGAGCTATGGGTAGGCACACAATATGACAGCAAGGATTAGCAATTATCGAAAGCAGATTAGCGATTGTTCAATTTAGATCCAAAGTACAAATCACAGCTGCTGGCTAAGACGTGTCGAGACGTAGCGCAACAAGGTGAAAACAAAGGATGATGGAAAGAATGCACAGAACAAGCAAATAACTGGATTTTTTTTTCCTGAATTTTTCCCTGATTTTCCCAAAAGGCACTAGTAGGAATCAAACTTTTTTATTTTTTCACTATTTTTTTATATTTTTCTCTGAACAAGGATCACAAAAGATGCAACCACAAAAATTGGCACCTACAACTGAGGTGGGATGTGGTCTACAGAAAAATAGCATGTTCTCTGAAAAGCGTGCAAAAACTTTGACAATTTTTTTTCTTTATTTTCCTGATTTTTTTGGCAATTTTGACGAAACCAAACAGGGCGAAGAAAAGTACCTCCTTTTAACTTAATCCCATTATTTTTAGCAATGTCAGTTGGAGGTTTATTTTTAATCTCTTTAGCATGTTTAATAATTTCCGTAGGAGACAAAGGCAGCAATGTAATTTTCTTATCCTTATGTACGATAGTGTATGTATTAGTTCTGCCATGGTGTATAGCATCATTATCAAATTCCCATGGACGACCTAACAAAATAGAACAAGCTTGCGTAGGGACAACATCAAAATCAGCAGTATCATGATAAGAACCTGTGAAAAAGCTAATGCGTGCTGATTTAGTTACCTTAGTCTTACCACTATTATTGAACCATTGAAGTTTATACGGATACGAATGTTGTCGTGTGGTCAAGCCAAGCTTCTCAACCAAATCTGAACTCACCAAGTTATTGCAACTTCCGCTATCAATGATAGTGAGAACACGACAACCCTGCACAACGAAATACATGTGGAACAAATTGTTTCGTTGGATCTTCATCTCGTCTTCATGTCCCGCACGTGTACTTAACACACGCTGCACAAGAAGGCTAGGGTAATCCGCGGCAGCAGCCACAGAGTCAATGATGATAGCCTCCTTGTCTTGATCACCCTCGGTGGAATCTGCATCAATGTTAGCAGCAAGGGCTAAATCATCTTCAACATCACTAGTACTTACATATCCATCCTCGGTAGCAATGAAAGCACGATGACTGGGACAATCCTTCATGACATGGCCCATGCCTTTGCATCGGTGACAGAAGAATATGTGGAGCTATGGGTAGGCACACAATATGACAGCAAGGATTAGCAATTATCGAAAGCAGATTAGCGATTGTTCAATTCAGATCCAAAGTACAAATCACAGCTGCTGGCTAAGACGTGTCGAGACGTAGCGCAACAAGGTGAAAACAAAGGATGATGGAAAGAACGCACAGAACAAGCAAATAACCGGATTTTTTTTTCCTGAATTTTTCCCTGATTTTCCCAAAAGGCACTAGTAGGAATCAAACTTTTTTATTTTTTCACTATTTTTTTATACTATTCTCTGAACAAGGATCACAAAAGATGCAACCACAAAAATTGGCACCTACAACTGAGGTGGGATGTGGTCTACAGAAAAATAGCACGTTCTCTGAAAAGTGTGCAAAAACTTTGACAATTTTTTTTCTTTATTTTCCTGATTTTTTTGGCAATTTTGACGAAACCAAACAGGGCGAAGAAAAGTACCTCCTTTTAACTTAATCCCATTATTTTTAGCAATGTCAGTTGGTGGTTTATTTTTAATCTCTTTAGCATGTTTAATAATTTCCGTAGGAGACATAGGCAGCAATGTAATTTTCTTATCCTTATGTACGATAGTGTATGTATTAGTTCTGCCATGGTGTATAGCATCATTATCAAATTCCCATGGATGACCTAACAAAATAGAACAAGCTTGCGTAGGGACAACATCAAAATCAGCAGTATCATGATAAGAACCTGTGAAAAAGCTAATGCGTGCTGATTTAGTTACCTTAGTCTTACCACTATTATTGAACCATTGAAGTTTATACGGATACGAATGTTGTCGTGTGGTCAAGCCAAGCTTCTCAACCAAATCTGAACTCACCAAGTTATTGCAACTTCCGCTATCAATGATAGTGAGAACACGACAACCCTGCACAATGAAATACATGTGGAACAAATTGTTTCGTTGGATCTTCATCTCGTCTTCATGTCCCGCATGTGTACTTAACACACGCTGCACAAAGAAGGCTAGGGTAATCCGCGGCAGCAGCCACAGAGTCAATGATGATAGCCTCCTTGTCTTGATCACCCTCGGTGGAATCTGCATCAATGTTAGCAGCGAGGGCTAAATCATCTTCAACATCACTAGTACTTACATATCCATCCTCGGCAGCAATGAAAGCACGACGACTGGGGCAATCCTTCATGACATGGCCCATGCCTTTGCATCGGTGACAGAAGAATATGTGGAGCTATGGGTAGGCACACAATATGACAGCAAGGATTAGCAATTATCGAAAGCGGATTAGCGATTGTTCAATTCAGATCCAAAGTACAAATCACAGCTGCTGGCTAAGACGTGTCGAGACGTAGCGCAACAAGGTGAAAACAAAGGATGATGGAAAGAACGCACAGAACAAGCAAATAACCGGATTTTTTTTTCCTGAATTTTTCCCTGATTTTCCCAAAAGGCACTAGTAGGAATCAAACTTTTTTATTTTTTCACTATTTTTTTATATTTTTCTCTGAACAAGGATCACAAAAGATGCAACCACAAAAATTGGCACCTACAACTGAGGTGGGATGTGGTCTACAGAAAAATAGCACGTTCTCTGAAAAGCGTGCAAAAACTTTGACAATTTTTTTTCTTTATTTTCCTGATTTTTTTTTGCAATTTTGACGAAACCAAACAGGGCGAAGAAAAGTACCTCCTTTTAACTTAATCCCATTATTTTTAGCAATGTCAGTTGGAGGTTTATTTTTAATCTCTTTAGCATGTTTAATAATTTTCGTAGGAGACAAAGGCAGCAATGTAATTTTCTTATCCTTATGTACGATAGTGTATGTATTAGTTCTACCATGGTGTATAGCATCATTATCAAATTCCTATGGACGACCTAACAAAATAGAACAAGCTTGCGTAGGGACAACATCAAAATCAGCAGTATCATGATAAGAACCTGTGAAAAAGCTAATGCGTGCTGATTTAGTTACCTTAGTCTTACCACTATTATTGAACCATTGAAGTTTATACGGATACGAATGTTGTCGTGTGGTCAAGCCAAGCTTCTCAACCAAATCTGAACTCACCAAGTTATTGCAACTTCCGCTATCAATGATAGTGAGAACACGACAACCCTGCACAATGAAATAGATGTGGAACAAATTGTTTCGTTGGATCTTCATCTTGTCTTCATGTCCCACACGTGTACTTAACACACGCTGCACAAGAAGGCTAGGGTAATCCGTGGCAGCAGCCACAGAGTCAATGATGATAGCCTCCTTGTCTTGATCACCCTCGGTGGAATCTGCATCAATGTTAGCAGCGAGGGCTAAATCATCTTCAACATCACTAGTACTTACATATCCATCCTCGGTAGCAATGAAAGCACGACGACTGGGGCAATCCTTCATGACATGGCCCATGCCTTTGCATCGGTGACAGAAGAATATGTGGAGCTATGGGTAGGCACACAATATGACAGCAAGGATTAGCAATTATCGAAAGCAGATTAGCGATTGTTCAATTCAGATCCAAAGTACAAATCACAGCTGCTGGCTAAGACGTGTCGAGACGTAGCGGAACAAGGTGAAAACAAAGGATGATGGAAAGAACGCACAGAACAAGCAAATAACCGGATTTTTTTTCCTGAATTTTTCCCTGATTTTCCCAAAAGGCACTAGTAGGAATCAAACTTTTTTATTTTTTCACTATTTTTTTGTATTTTTCTCTGAACAAGGATCACAAAAGATGCAACCACAAAAATTGGCACCTACAACTGAGGTGGGATGTGGTCTACAGAAAAATAGCACGTTCTCTGAAAAGCGTGCAAAAACTTTGACAATTTTTTTTCTTTATTTTCCTGATTTTTTTTGGCAATTTTGACGAAACCAAACAGGGCGAAGAAAAGTACCTCCTTTTAACTTAATCCTATTATTTTTAGCAATGTCAGTTGGAGGTTTATTTTTAATCTCTTTAGCATGTTTAATAATTTCCGTAGGAGACAAAGGCAGCAATGTAATTTTCTTATCCTTATGTATGATAGTGTATGTATTAGTTCTGCCATGGTGCATAGCATCATTATCAAATTCCCATGGACGACCTAACAAAATAGAACAAGCTTGCGTAGGGACAACATCAAAATCAGCAGTATCATGATAAGAACCTGTGAAAAAGCTAATGCGTGCTGATTTAGTTACCTTAGTCTTACCACTATTATTGAACCATTGAAGTTTATACGGATACGAATGTTGTCGTGTGGTCAAGCCAAGCTTCTCAACCAAATCTGAACTCACCAAGTTATTGCAACTTCCGCTATCAATGATAGTGAGAACACGACAACCCTGCACAACGAAATACATGTGGAACAAATTGTTTCGTTGGATCTTCATCTCGTCTTCATGTCCCGCACGTGTACTTAACACACGCTGCACAAGAAGGCTAGGGTAATCCGCGGCAGCAGCCACAGAGTCAATGATGATAGCCTCCTTGTCTTGATCACCCTCGGTGGAATCTGCATCAATGTTAGCAGCGAGGGCTAAATCATCTTCAACATCACTAGTACTTACATATCCATCCTCGGTAGCAATGAAAGCACGACGACTGGGGCAATCCTTCATGACATGGCCCATGCCTTTGCATCGGTGACAGAAGAATATGTGGAGCTATGGGTAGGCACACAATATGACAGCAAGGATTAGCAATTATCGAAAGCAGATTAGCGATTGTTCAATTCAGATCCAAAGTACAAATCACAGCTGCTGGCTAAGACGTGTCGAGACGTAGCGGAACAAGGTGAAAACAAAGGATGATGGAAAGAACGCACAGAACAAGCAAATAACCGGATTTTTTTTTCCTGAATTTTTCCCTGATTTTCCCAAAAGGCACTAGTAGGAATCAAACTTTTTTATTTTTTCACTATTTTTTTATATTTTTCTCTGAACAAGGATCACAAAAGATGCAACCACAAAAATTGGCACCTACAACTGAGGTGGGATGTGGTCTACAGAAAAATAGCACGTTCTCTGAAAAGCGTGCAAAAACTTTGACAATTTTTTTTCTTTATTTTCCTGATTTTTTTTGGCAATTTTGACGAAACCAAACAGGGCGAAGAAAAGTACCTCCTTTTAACTTAATCCCATTATTTTTAGCAATGTCAGTTGGAGGTTTATTTTTAATCTCTTTAGCATGTTTAATAATTTCCGTAGGAGACAAAGGCAGCAATGTAATTTTCTTATCCTTATGTATGATAGTGTATGTATTAGTTCTGCCATGGTGCAT
This sequence comes from Saccharum spontaneum, assembly GCA_022457205.1. Lineage (NCBI taxonomy): Eukaryota > Viridiplantae > Streptophyta > Magnoliopsida > Poales > Poaceae > Saccharum > Saccharum spontaneum. The sequence goes on from CM039615.1 coordinate 35,827,893, forward strand.
AGCATCATTATCAAATTCCCATGGACGACCTAACAAAATAGAACAAGCTTGCGTAGGGACAACATCAAAATCAGCAGTATCATGATAAGAACCTGTGAAAAAGCTAATGCGTGCTGATTTAGTTACCTTAGTCTTACCACTATTATTGAACCATTGAAGTTTATACGGATACGAATGTTGTCGTGTGGTCAAGCCAAGCTTCTCAACCAAATCTGAACTCACCAAGTTATTGCAACTTCCGCTATCAATGATAGTGAGAACACGACAACCCTGCACAATGAAATACATGTGGAACAAATTGTTTCGTTGGATCTTCATCTCGTCTTCATGTTCCGCACGTGTACTTAACACACGCTGCACAAGAAGGCTAGGGTAATCCGCGGCAGCAGCCACAGAGTCAATGATGATAGCCTCCTTGTCTTGATCACCCTCGGTGGAATCTGCATCAATGTTAGCAGCGAGGGCTAAATCATCTTCAACATCACTAGTACTTACATGTCCATCCTCGGTAGCAATGAAAGCACGACGACTGGGGCAATCCTTCATGACATGGCCCATGCCTTTGCATCGGTGACAGAAGAATATGTGGAGCTATGGGTAGGCACACAATATGACAGCAAGGATTAGCAATTATCGAAAGCAGATTAGCGATTGTTCAATTCAGATCCAAAGTACAAATAACAGCTGCTGGCTAAGACGTGTCGAGACGTAGCGCAACAAGGTGAAAACAAAGGATGATGGAAAGAACGCACAGAACAAGCAAATAACCGGATTTTTTTTCCTGAATTTTTCCCTGATTTTCCCAAAAGGCACTAGTAGGAATCAAACTTTTTTATTTTTTCACTATTTTTTTATATTTTTCTCTGAACAAGGATCACAAAAGATGCAACCACAAAAATTGGCACCTACAACTGAGGTGGGATGTGGTCTACAGAAAAATAGCACGTTCTCTGAAAAGCGTGCAAAAACTTTGACAATTTTTTTTCTTTATTTTCCTGATTTTTTTTGGCAATTTTGATGAAACCAAACAAGGCGAAGAAAAGTACCTCCTTTTAACTTAATCCCATTATTTTTAGCAATGTCAGTTGGAGGTTTATTTTTAATCTCTTTAGCATGTTTAATAATTTCCGTAGGAGACAAAGGCAGCAATGTAATTTTCTTATCCTTATGTATGATAGTGTATGTATTAGTTCTGCCATGGTGCATAGCATCATTATCAAATTCCCATGGACGACCTAACAAAATAGAACAAGCTTGCGTAGGGACAACATCAAAATCAGCAGTATCATGATAAGAACCTGTGAAAAAGCTAATGCGTGCTGATTTAGTTACCTTAGTCTTACCACTATTATTGAACCATTGAAGTTTATACGGATACGAATGTTGTCGTGTGGTCAAGCCAAGCTTCTCAACCAAATCTGAACTCACCAAGTTATTGCAACTTCCGCTATCAATGATAGTGAGAACACGACAACCCTGCACAACGAAATACATGTGGAACAAATTGTTTCGTTGGATCTTCATCTCGTCTTCATGTCCCGCACGTGTACTTAACACACGCTGCACAAGAAGGCTAGGGTAATCCGCGGCAGCAGCCACAGAGTCAATGATGATAGCCTCCTTGTCTTGATCACCCTCGGTGGAATCTGCATCAATGTTAGCAGCGAGGGCTAAATCATCTTCAACATCACTAGTACTTACATGTCCATCCTCGGTAGCAATGAAAGCACGACGACTGGGGCAATCCTTCATGACATGGCCCATGCCTTTGCATCGGTGACAGAAGAATATGTGGAGCTATGGGTAGGCACACAATATGACAGCAAGGATTAGCAATTATCGAAAGCAGATTAGCGATTGTTCAATTCAGATCCAAAGTACAAATAACAGCTGCTGGCTAAGACGTGTCGAGACGTAGCGCAACAAGGTGAAAACAAAGGATGATGGAAAGAACGCACAGAACAAGCAAATAACCGGATTTTTTTTCCTGAATTTTTCCCTGATTTTCCCAAAAGGCACTAGTAGGAATCAAACTTTTTTATTTTTTCACTATTTTTTTATATTTTTCTCTGAACAAGGATCACAAAAGATGCAACCACAAAAATTGGCACCTACAACTGAGGTGGGATGTGGTCTACAGAAAAATAGCACGTTCTCTGAAAAGCGTGCAAAAACTTTGACAATTTTTTTTCTTTATTTTCCTGATTTTTTTTGGCAATTTTGACGAAACCAAACAGGGCGAAGAAAAGTACCTCCTTTTAACTTAATCCCATTATTTTTAGCAATGTCAGTTGGAGGTTTATTTTTAATCTCTTTAGCATGTTTAATAATTTCCGTAGGAGACAAAGGCAGCAATGTAATTTTCTTATCCTTATGTATGATAGTGTATGTATTAGTTCTGCCATGGTGCATAGCATCATTATCAAATTCCCATGGACGACCTAACAAAATAGAACAAGCTTGCGTAGGGACAACATCAAAATCAGCAGTATCATGATAAGAACCTATGAAAAAGCTAATGCGTGCTGATTTAGTTACCTTAGTCTTACCACTATTATTGAACCATTGAAGTTTATACGGATACGAATGTTGTCGTGTGGTCAAGCCAAGCTTCTCAACCAAATCTGAACTCACCAAGTTATTGCAACTTCCGCTATCAATGATAGTGAGAACACGACAACCCTGCACAATGAAATACATGTGGAACAAATTGTTTCGTTGGATCTTCATCTCGTCTTCATGTTCCGCACGTGTACTTAACACACGCTGCACAAGAAGGCTAGGGTAATCCGCGGCAGCAGCCACAGAGTCAATGATGATAGCCTCCTTGTCTTGATCACCCTCGGTGGAATCTGCATCAATGTTAGCAGCGAGGGCTAAATCATCTTCAACATCACTAGTACTTACATGTCCATCCTCGGTAGCAATGAAAGCACGACGACTGGGGCAATCCTTCATGACATGGCCCATGCCTTTGCATCGGTGACAGAAGAATATGTGGAGCTATGGGTAGGCACACAATATGACAGCAAGGATTAGCAATTATCGAAAGCAGATTAGCGATTGTTCAATTCAGATCCAAAGTACAAATAACAGCTGCTGGCTAAGACGTGTCGAGACGTAGCGCAACAAGGTGAAAACAAAGGATGATGGAAAGAACGCACAGAACAAGCAAATAACCGGATTTTTTTTTCCTGAATTTTTCCCTGATTTTCCCAAAAGGCACTAGTAGGAATCAAACTTTTTTATTTTTTCACTATTTTTTTATATTTTTCTCTGAACAAGGATCACAAAAGATGCAACCACAAAAATTGGCACCTACAACTGAGGTGGGATGTGGTCTACAGAAAAATAGCACGTTCTCTGAAAAGCGTGCAAAAACTTTGACAATTTTTTTCTTTATTTTCCTGATTTTTCTTGGCAATTTTGACGAAACCAAACAAGGCGAAGAAAAGTACCTCCTTTTAACTTAATCCCATTATTTTTAGCAATGTCAGTTGGAGGTTTATTTTTAATCTCTTTAGCATGTTTAATAATTTCCGTAGGAGACAAAGGCAGCAATGTAATTTTCTTATCCTTATGTATGATAGTGTATGTATTAGTTCTGCCATGGTGCATAGCATCATTATCAAATTCCCATGGACGACCTAACAAAATAGAACAAGCTTGCGTAGGGACAACATCAAAATCAGCAGTATCATGATAAGAACCTGTGAAAAAGCTAATGCGTGCTGATTTAGTTACCTTAGTCTTACCACTATTATTGAACCATTGAAGTTTATACGGATACGAATGTTGTCGTGTGGTCAAGCCAAGCTTCTCAACCAAATCTGAACTCACCAAGTTATTGCAACTTCCGCTATCAATGATAGTGAGAACACGACAACCCTGCACAACGAAATACATGTGGAACAAATTGTTTCGTTGGATCTTCATCTCGTCTTCATGTCCCGCACGTGTACTTAACACACGCTGCACAAGAAGGCTAGGGTAATCCGCGGCAGCAGCCACAGAGTCAATGATGATAGCCTCCTTGTCTTGATCACCCTCGGTGGAATCTGCATCAATGTTAGCAGCGAGGGCTAAATCATCTTCAACATCACTAGTACTTACATATCCATCCTTGGTAGCAATGAAAGCACGACGACTGGGGCAATCCTTCATGACATGGCCCATGCCTTTGCATCGGTGACAGAAGAATATGTGGAGCTATGGGTAGGCACACAATATGACAGCAAGGATTAGCAATTATCGAAAGCAGATTAGCGATTGTTCAATTCAGATCCAAAGTACAAATCACAGCTGCTGGCTAAGACGTGTCGAGACGTAGCGGAACAAGGTGAAAACAAAGGATGATGGAAAGAACGCACAGAACAAGCAAATAACCGGATTTTTTTTCCTGAATTTTTCCCTGATTTTCCCAAAAGGCACTAGTAGGAATCAAACTTTTTTATTTTTTCACTATTTTTTTATATTTTTCTCTGAACAAGTATCACAAAAGATGCAACCACAAAAATTGGCACCTACAACTGAGGTGGGATGTGGTCTACAGAAAAATAGCACGTTCTCTGAAAAGCGTGCAAAACCTTTGACAATTTTTTTTCTTTATTTTCCTGATTTTTTTTGGCAATTTTGACGAAACCAAACAGGGCGAAGAAAAGTACCTCCTTTTAACTTAATCCCATTATTTTTAGCAATGTCAGTTGGAGGTTTATTTTTAATCTCTTTAGCATGTTTAACAATTTCCGTAGGAGACAAAGGCAGCAATGTAATTTTCTTATCCTTATGTATGATAGTGTATGTATTAGTTCTGCCATGGTGCATAGCATCATTATCAAATTCCCATGGACGACCTAACAAAATAGAACAAGCTTGCGTAGGGACAACATCAAAATCAGCAGTATCATGATAAGAACCTGTGAAAAAGCTAATGCGTGCTGATTTAGTTACCTTAGTCTTACCACTATTATTGAACCATTGAAGTTTATACGGATACGAATGTTGTCGTGTGGTCAAGCCAAGCTTCTCAACCAAATCTGAACTCACCAAGTTATTGCAACTTCCGCTATCAATGATAGTGAGAACACGACAACCCTGCACAATGAAATACATGTGGAACAAATTGTTTCGTTGGATCTTCATCTCGTCTTCATGTTCCGCACGTGTACTTAACACATGCTGCACAAGAAGGCTAGGGTAATCCGCGGCAGCAGCCACAGAGTCAATGATGATAGCCTCCTTGTCTTGATCACCCTCGGTGGAATCTGCATCAATGTTAGCACCGAGGGCTAAATCATCTTCAACATCACTAGTACTTACATGTCCATCCTCGGTAGCAATGAAAGCACGACGACTGGGGCAATCCTTCATGACATGGCCCATGCCTTTGCATCGGTGACAGAAGAATATGTGGAGCTATGGGTAGGCACACAATATGACAGCAAGGATTAGCAATTATCGAAAGCAGATTAGCGATTGTTCAATTCAGATCCAAAGTACAAATAACAGTTGCTGGCTAAGACGTGTCAAGACGTAGCGCAACAAGGTGAAAACAAAGGATGATGGAAAGAACGCTCAGAACAAGCAAATAACCGGATTTTTTTTTCCTGAATTTTTCCCTGATTTTCCCAAAAGGCACTAGTAGGAATCAAACTTTTTTATTTTTTCACTATTTTTTTATATTTTTCTCTGAACAAGGATCACAAAAGATGCAACCACAAAAATTGGCACCTACAACTGAGGTGGGATGTGGTCTACAGAAAAATAGCACGTTCTCTGAAAAGCGTGCAAAAGCTTTGACAATTTTTTTTCTTTATTTTCCTGATTTTTTTTGGCAATTTTGACGAAACCAAACAGGGCGAAGAAAAGTACCTCCTTTTAACTTAATCCCATTATTTTTAGCAATGTCAGTTGGAGGTTTATTTTTAATCTCTTTAGCATGTTTAATAATTTCCGTAGGAGACAAAGGCAGCAATGTAATTTTCTTATCCTTATGTATGATAGTGTATGTATTAGTTCTGCCATGGTGCATAGCATCATTATCAAATTCCCATGGACGACCTAACAAAATAGAACAAGCTTGCGTAGGGACAACATCAAAATCAGCAGTATCATGATAAGAACCTGTGAAAAAGCTAATGCGTGCTGATTTAGTTACCTTAGTCTTACCACTATTATTGAACCATTGAAGTTTATACGGATACGAATGTTGTCGTGTGGTCAAGCCAAGCTTCTCAACCAAATCTGAACTCACCAAGTTATTGCAACTTCCGCTATCAATGATAGTGAGAACACGACAACCCTGCACAATGAAATACATGTGGAACAAATTGTTTCGTTGGATCTTCATCTCGTCTTCATGTTCCGCACGTGTACTTAACACACGCTGCACAAGAAGGCTAGGGTAATCCGCGGCAGCAGCCACAGAGTCAATGATGATAGCCTCCTTGTCTTGATCACCCTCGGTGGAATCTGCATCAATGTTAGCAGCGAGGGATAAATCATCTTCAACATCACTAGTACTTACATGTCCATCCTCGGTAGCAATGAAAGCACGACGACTGGGGCAATCCTTCATGACATGGCCCATGCCTTTGCATCGGTGACAGAAGAATATGTGGAGCTATGGGTAGGCACACAATATGACAGCAAGGATTAGCAATTATCGAAAGCAGATTAGCGATTGTTCAATTCAGATCCAAAGTACAAATAACAGCTGCTGGCTAAGACGTGTCGAGACGTAGCGCAACAAGGTGAAAACAAAGGATGATGGAAAGAACGCACAGAACAAGCAAATAACCGGATTTTTTTTCCTGAATTTTTCCCTGATTTTCCCAAAAGGCACTAGTAGGAATCAAACTTTTTTATTTTTTCACTATTTTTTTATATTTTTCTCTGAACAAGGATCACAAAAGATGCAACCACAAAAATTGGCACCTACAACTGAGGTGGGATGTGGTCTACAGAAAAATAGCACGTTCTCTGAAAAGCGTGCAAAAACTTTGACAATTTTTTTTCTTTATTTTCCTGATTTTTTTTGGCAATTTTGACGAAACCAAACAGGGCGAAGAAAAGTACCTCCTTTTAACTTAATCCCATTATTTTTAGCAATGTCAGTTGGAGGTTTATTTTTAATCTCTTTAGCATGTTTAATAATTTCCGTAGGAGACAAAGGCAGCAATGTAATTTTCTTATCCTTATGTATGATAGTGTATGTATTAGTTCTGCCATGGTGCATAGCATCATTATCAAATTCCCATGGACGACCTAACAAAATAGAACAAGCTTGCGTAGGGACAACATCAAAATCAGCAGTATCATGATAAGAACCTGTGAAAAAGCTAATGCGTGCTGATTTAGTTACCTTAGTCTTACCACTATTATTGAACCATTGAAGTTTATACGGATACGAATGTTGTCGTGTGGTCAAGCCAAGCTTCTCAACCAAATCTGAACTCACCAAGTTATTGCAACTTCCGCTATCAATGATAGTGAGAACACGACAACCCTGCACAATGAAATACATGTGGAACAAATTGTTTCGTTGGATCTTCATCTCGTCTTCACGTTCCGCACGTGTACTTAACACACGCTGCACAAGAAGGCTAGGGTAATCCGCGGCAGCAGCCACAGAGTCAATGATGATAGCCTCCTTGTCTTGATCACCCTCGGTGGAATCTGCATCAATGTTAGCAGCGAGGGCTAAATCATCTTCAACATC
>CM039615.1:36435712-36719613 GCA_022457205.1 Saccharum spontaneum
ACAAGTTGTGATGGATTTTGAACAGGTTGTGAACATTTGATATAAATGTGAATCTGTTCAACTTGATGTCTATCTCTTGTGAACATGTTACATATTGATGACTCTATATATATATATATATATATATATATATATATATATATATATATATATATATATATATATATATATATATATATATATATATATATATATATATATATATATATATATATATATATATATTTCTTCTGTGAACAATGTGGGGTTCTAATGAGCAATGCGTACATTTGTTATATGCTATCAGTGACACATTAGACAGACATGGGTCACTGATATCAAATTATTAGTGACGCATATTCTTAGTATGTGTCACTCATATATCCTTATTCGTGACGCGTGTTACCACAACGTGTCGCTGATATAGACTTATTAGTGACGCGGGTTCCCACAGCGTGTCACTGATATGAAGTTATCAGTGACGCGGGTTCCCACAACGTGTCACCGATATGAAGTTATCAGTGACGCGTGTTCCCGTTTTTAGTGACGCGTATTCTTAATAAGCGTCACTCTATTTCCTTATCAGTGACGCGTCTTACAGTTATCGGTGACGCGTCTTCGCGTTATCAGTGACTCATGTTCTAAATACGCGTCACGGATAGTTTCCTATCAGTGACGCGTTTTTACGCGTCACTAATGTGCCCTTATCTGTGACGCAAAAACAGTGACGCGTTTTTTACGCGTCACTGATGACCCTCTAGACGCGTCACAGATAGCGTTTTCTGGCATAGTGCTAGGAGCACTCGTGGAGGAAGCCGCCGACATCTCTTCTGCATGCTGCGCACGTGAGAAGCAAGAGAGGAGCTGGGCTAACGCGGCTATACTCCTGGGCCAGAGGCGGGGGTTGGGCTACAGGAGAGGAGCTGGGCTCCCGTATTTGTGTTGAGGAGTATGTGTATACGATAATATATATACACGTATAGAGCCATGCATGTGTTGTGTCGTGCATGCTCCTTGCAAAAGGGTGATCACGTAAATAAATTAAGGAAGCAAGGCACAAGACCATGCATGATCATGAGACGTGCTGCTGCTTTGATTAGTCTTCTCGTGCTTCGCGTAACTAGGTAACGTGACATAGGGGCAGGGATGAAAACGGTACGGATATTTTCCGATCGTATTCGAGACTGAATCCGTTTAGAGAGGTTTAGATCTGTCTATATCCGAGTCCGGATATTCAACATCCGATACTGTATCCGTATCCGAATACCCAAATCGCATATTTATGATGTCGATATCCAGATATATCCCATCCGACATGGTTGATACTATCCGTATTCGAATCCGAATCCGGGCAAAAGTATAAAAACAAATGTGATATCAACAATACATGTCCATATCCGATTCGTTTTCATCCCTACATAGGGGCATGCATGCCTTTCCATCCCGCTGGCCAGGGGATTAAGGTGAGGTGATGTACATGAATCGGCTCTAGGGTTGGTGGGTCCACTTTCAAGGGATGGCACACACAAGAGTTTAATTAATTTGTTAATTAATTAATTGAATGTGGTTGATTTTATTACAACACATGAAAACATAGAGATCCAACTCACATGTTAATTGATTAAAATGCAAATGCTCAACTCTAGTTAGGTTCTACTTGTGCAACTACTAGAGGGTTTTCTACATGACATTCACCAAACATTGGTTTATTTAAAAAAAATTAGATGCGATTTTTGGTTTTCTGGAAAAACTGGGATGTTACAGATAGTGAGAACTTGACTGAGCAGCGGCAACATAGAAACACTTAATGAAACTTGATGGTTATGATGATGTTGACATTACTACACCGGATATGGTTACTAATGTTTGTTTAGCTTAATCAAGTGATTGCTCTAGTACAGGTGCTAACCTAGAGATGCCTAATTGAATAAGTTTTAGCTTGATGCTAGAGATGATAATTGTGACTTCATGTTACTTAAGCTCTTTTTATGCAAATGTTGTCAAGCTATCCCCACCTATAAAGCCTTGCATGCTCCTTGGTGTCATATTATTTTTGGTTTATGATAGGTAAGTCTAGTTGAGTACCCCTCATAATCAGGGTTTATCCCACCATGTTGCTGGTGAAGTTCTCAGTCTGTTGAAGATGGTGGCTAACCGCCGGTGGGCTCGGTGATTCTATGTAGGGTTCTCATCTTATGCTTTTGTTAGAGGATGTCACTTATGCTAGCAATGTATTTAGAACTTATATTATTGTAATAATTTGAAAGCTATGTTGTTTTCACTAATAGGTTTTGAAACCCAAGCTTGTACTATGATTCATGAACTCTTTGTAAATATTATTTCTCCTGCAACTCTGTGTATGTGATGTGTATTTGCTTAATCATATGATCTTAGTTGTGAAGTTGATTTACCGAGGTCTTTTATGCCGGGTTCATATAAGTGAAAGTATGTGCGCGTCAACGTGTTAAACGGGGACAGTCGTACTTGAACTTGTATAAATTGGGTGGTTCTGTCACAGAGGAGGTCCTTGAGGAACTCGAGAAGGTGACAGATGTCTGCTCAAGTAAGCACGGTTGTTGACGGTCACTAACAATAATTATAAACCGTCAACATAACCTGCATATATATTTAATTACATCACCAAACATATGTATAGGGGTTTAAACTAATAAATTTTATGAGTTTTGGTGAATCTGTGTTTTCAGCAGGGTTTATCCAGAAAACCATCAAGGGGGACCTATTCATCAAAGGAAATTACAGAATTTCGCCACGTAAATAGCGTGGGAAGATTCTAGAAGACTTCAGGAGGCTCTCCACCGAAGTAGACACCGAGGGGTTGCCATGTAGGGCCAGCCAGCCCCACTACAGGCCAGCTGGCCTATGGGTCCCACCAGTCAGCCTTTGCTTCAAATGTCGGTTCCCCACCGCCTCCTAGATTGCATCTACGCTGTTCTTTCATGTCAGTTTGATCCGAGGGCCTAGAATTAACACTCCATCCTATATATACTAGCCCCTACCCCCGTCCCTCAGTGGATCCCTGAAACCGTAATTCATATCATGAGGATCAGAGCCAACTATCAGAGAAGATTAGTCCTCCATATGATCTAGTCTTATACATAGAAATATGAGATAGAGAGTGAGGGAAGAGTTTGGAGGAGGTGCCGGCCTATTCATGCTCTCTCTATGGCTTGTACCTTGGCGGATTCAAGTTCTACTTGAGCTTGCTTCTGAGATTTCTCTGGTAATCAACTTCTGATTCAAGTAAGCATCTTATTTATATTGTTCATCAGGTCGACTCTTTTGAGTGCTTTATTCTCTACATAGGGGGAGTGAAGTATTAAGCGTAAGTGTAAGCATGGTGCTTAGACTTGGGTTAATCGTAGATGCACCCTACAATCCGAAAGATGGTAGGTCACATGAGTGACATACGTTCTATATAGCCTGTACTATATAGCTTCGTTGATCCTTTGTAGTCCACCTCCCGTCTGTAGGTGCACGTACGACACGGTTACGAAGGAAAGAATCCTCTGCTAGTGTCTTTCCCTAGTAATGTCCCTAGTTGAATAGTAGAAGACATCAGCTTACCCAAGTTAGAACTAGAGAACTGTAACAGAACCGCCCAATTATACGAGATTAAGTAAGAAAATCATCCAACGAACGGACAATTTACCAAACTTAAGCCCGTATAACCCGGTAGTCCGTGAAATCTCGACGGATTTCAAACCATTTCACATCACAGCCAAGATCGTAATAAGTTTAGCGATTACCTTCATAAGTTACATAGTAGTTCGCGGCACAAAATACATCGGAGTTTAAACATAGTTATTACAAACCAGTTTCGAATAAAGTAGCGGAAGCATTAGTTCAAAGCGCACACACACACACATCTTTCCAAAATACAGTGCCAGCTCGCGATCATCTCCCACAAAAGCATCAGGCGAGGAGTAGTGAGTGACCATTGCCCATGGTCCTAGGCTTCGCCCATCGCAGGGTAGAGACAGTTGATACAATAACCATAGTACATCTGTCCATCTGCAACAAGTGGGAACAAAGCCCTGAGTACGAGAAGGTACTCAGCTAGACTTACCCGACAGAACCAAAACAAAACGACTCCAAGGATCATGATAGGCTTTTGGTGGGGTAGCTGACTCATTTGCAAGAAAAGCATTTTTAGCTTACCAAATCATTTACAAAAGCATGTCATATTTTAATTCTTTATTCCCCTGTCAACTATGTTTGCACTTTATGCTAAAGTAATCATGTAATTAAGCAATCAAGGATTACCATTGATAGTTAACGATAGTTACCATGTCATTTCCTCATAACTATCCAAGTGTTTCATCAGTATTACTACGATGAAGTAACTCAAGTCAAGTGTTCACTATCCAGTGAACGATGGCGATTCGAATCGATTATTGACCAGCTGGTAATTTATTCCTCACACAAACCTCACTCACCCGCTAAAGTGAGGTATTGGTCACCGAGTCAACCATTCAGGTAAAGTCGCGAGCTTGCCAGGAACCACATGTACCCGGGGGCCGCCCGACTGCTCTTTGGCCTTATCATCGTGCCCCCGTTTCCTGCCACTACTGCTCCGGTACAGTGCGTTGCGGGCAATCCACTCGGCCCGAATAATCTCCCGGCTTCGCGGTCGAAAGGTACTTTATTCGGCCAGCTAAATGTGAGGCATGCGTTCAACATGACCCGAGGCCCGACATCGGACGGTCCTTAATCGACACAGACGAAAGACACTACAGTCCAGAACCCTACAAGCTTCCGCCCGGTCTCACATTCATTTCCACACTTAGTTATTCTCACATGACATTTCTTTCACATAAAACCAGGTAATACCCTATAGCTCGCGGATGACAGGCAATCACCCGACTTCTACCGGTCTAAGCAAGCTAAGCAAGTATTGACCGTGGACACCAGGGTAACAAGGATCGGGTAAAACAAGGTGAAACAAGGTATAATGCAGCAACGTTTGCAAACAACTCCTAAACTTAATGCATCAGATTAAGTTAAGTTAATAAATAATTATTTGCAAACCGGGGGAGAAATGCTCCGGGGCTTGCCTCGCTCGAAGGTACTGGGACGGTGGTCAGGGCACTCCGGAAGTTCTTCACCGGACTCCTCTTCTGCTTCTACTGGCTCCGGCTCCGTCACTTCGAGCTGCTCCTCTGCGTCCTCGGGAACAACTGTCGGAACCACTTCCTGCGATCCTGTATGATGCAGAAGTATGAGTACAACATGCATAGGTGCATTACAGAGGTGACATGAGATGATGATGATGCGGAATGCATGCGATGTAATGAATGTGTTACGTTATCGGATTATGTGGGACTTATGACTCTTCTACAAGGTAGTCTACGTCATCCAAGAACATGTACTCGGAAACTACCACCACTAGTTTCTACCATGCGAGAGTACTTGACAATCAAGATGCTTCAAAGATACACCAAAGTATATTTTTCTAACTAACTTTGTATTAAGAATAAATAGAAACCCTAATTAGTCCTATGATTGAACAACAACACATATTTTAGTAGCTCAGAAAAATCTTATAAAATTACAGTGGATTACTAATATCAAGAATAGCTTAACATAAAAATTTTACTGCATTTGGATAACTAGAACTGCCTACACAAAAATAACAAACTAAGGCCTAAAATAGATATTTAAAATACTTTACATTATGAAAAGTATCAAACAACAGATTTAGGAATTTTTCTACTATCTATTACCTAAACAAACACTATTTACCTAAACAAACACTATAGAAAAATTATCACTTGCATGTTTTATTCAAATTTATTTAAATAACAAAAATAACAAATATTGGTAATAGAAAGCACAGAACACCCAAGATATAAAATTTCCCTAGAAAGTACATGGCACAACAGGATTAATAAACTTGGAACCACATTTTTTCTGATTTTTCTACAACAGGTCAACACCGTCGTGATCACCAAGACGAGGCGGTCCCGTTGAGACCAATGGCATGACCGGAGGGGCTCGAAATCGAGCTTGCCCACGGCCATGGCGGCTCGGCGGCGCTGCTCACCGGCGGGAGCGCCTCTCCGGCCATGGGGCGGCACGGAAGACGGCGTCCGAGCACCGGGAGGATGAGGCGAACGGAGTGCTTGCTCGAGTGAGGGAAAAGAAGGGGCGGAGGTGGGGTTTCCACGGAGCGGAGAACCACGGTGAGCTCGGCCGGAACTCCGGTGAGCAATTGGCGTGGCTGTGGGGCTTACCGCGGGAGATGGAGGTGAGCACGGGTTGCGCCAGAGAAAGAGGAAGCTCGGGGCGAGATGGAGCGGCCTGCGGTGGACGGAGTTCGTCGGAACGCGCGCGTCCGGCGAGCGCGTGCGGTGGCGGAGTCGGAACGTGGCAGCCGCGTGCGGTGAACGAGCAAGGAGGCTGAGCGGAGGGGGAGAATGGCGAGGCGCTGCGGGGGGGGGTTAAGGAGTGGGCGTGCGCGCTGGTGGGGGCGACCGAGCGCCTCCCGGCCGGTGTTGCCGGCATGCGGCCGCCACGCGGCGTGCTTGCTCTGCCGGAGCGCCAGCGCGCGTGGGCGCGGGCGGGAAGGAGGAAGGAGAAGGCCGGCTGGGCCTGGGCCGAGGCGGGGCGATGCGGGCGCGCGCGCGCGGGTGGTGCGGGCCGGATCTGGCCATGGGCCGAACCGGAGGCGGCGGCCCGCGAGGGGAAAAAACGGATTTTTGATTTTCAATTTTCAAATTTAAATGCATTTCAAACTTCAAACCATATTTTGAACAAGAAGAAGACATTTTATGGAATTGGCCCAAAAATAAAAGTTGCTCAAAATTAAATTCTCTACAACTTTGATTAAGGGGTCAACTGAAAATTCTTGATAGATTTTGAATGATAGAATAAAAGCTAGAATAGGGAATAATTTTGAATATTTTTCATAATTATTTTTGAACAAGTTTTGACAAAATTTGAGTCATCTAGTTGCTCCAAAATTTGAACTAGGGTTCCAAGTGATGTAGAATTGATAGTTGCAAGGTTTTTGGTACAATGTGATTATCATATTAATACAATTCATCACATATATTATTTTCAAGCTTTTATTTTAATCAATTTATAAATTGTCACACATGATCATGATGTTATGAATGCGATGCAATATGATTGCTATGCACAAATGCATTTCGTAACACCGGAGTGTTACAGCCTTCCCCCCTTATAAAAATCTCGTCCCGAGATTTGGGTTACGAACCATTTATTATAAAAATCTTCGTATGCATTCTTTAAGTATTCACCCGTTTCCCAAGAAGCATCCCCTTCATCGTGATGACTCCATTGTATCTTATATGTTTTCACCACACTGTTTCGAGTAGCCCTTTCCTTGGTATCCAATACTCGAATTGGCTGCTCACGATACACCAGATCTGACTTCAGTTTTATGCCTCGAGGTTCAATCCTTTCCTCTGGAACGCGCAAACATTTCTTGAGGTGTGATACATGAAAAACTGGGAATATAGCACCCATTGTCTCTGGTAACTCCAATTTGTAAGCCACAGGACCCTTCCGTTCCAGGATTCTGTAAGGTCCCACAAATCTGGCGGCCAGCTTTCTGCGCACACCAAACCTTTTCTTTTTCATTGGCGTAACTTTTAGATAAACATAGTCACCAACTTCGAACACAAGCGGTCTCCTTCTCTTATCTGCATAGTTTTTCTGACGTGACTGAGCTGCTCTCATATTCTGCTGAATGATATGAACTTTCCTTTCGGCTTCCTCTACGAAGTCAATACCATAATACCTTCTTTCTCCTGGCTCAATCCAGTTTAACGGTGTTCTACACTTTCGGCCATACAGAGCCTCAAAAGGTGCCATCTTGATACTCTCTTGATAGCTGTTATTGTATGAGAACTCTGCTAATGGTAACCATGACTCCCATGAACCTCTGGAAGACAGCACACAAGCTCTTAACATGTCCTCTAGAACAGCATTAACTCTCTCAGTTTGACCATCTGTTTGAGGATGATAGGCAGTGCTACGAATCAGACTAGTCCCCAAACCTTTGTGCAAATGCTCCCAAAAGTGAGCAGTGAACTGTGACCCTCTGTCAGACACTATAGTCTTTGGTATGCCATGCAATCTCACAATCTCTGCAATATACTTCTCAGCATATTGAGGTGGTCTATATTCCGTTTTGACAGGCAAAAAGTGGGCTGTCTTAGTAAGACGATCCACAATTACCCAAATGGAATCGTGACCTTTTTGAGTAGTGGGTAGACCCGTGATAAAATCCATACTTATGTCATCCCACTTCCAACTTGGTACTGACAAAGGTTGTAGCATTCCGGCAGGCTTCATGTGAATTGCTTTTACTCTACAACATGTGTCACATCTGGCTACATACGCTGCAATTTCCTTCTTCATCTTGGTCCACCAATAACGAGGTCTTAGTTCTTGATACATTTTACTGCTGCCAGGATGAATAGACAACGTAGAGAGATGAGCTTCATCCATAATTTTATTCTTAAGCTCTCTATCTTTTGGAATAACAAGACGGTTGTCGAACCACAACACATCCTGCTCATCCACCCTGAAGTGTTTCGAGGGTTCTTCTTGAATCTTCTTTTTGATGTGGAATATTCCTTTGTCTGCTTTCTGACCTTCTATAATCTTACTCTCTAAGGAACAACTGACCTGAATACTATGTAGCACGGCAGGGTGCATTAGATCGAAACCATCTTCCAGCAAGGGTTGCACATTCAGACAATGTGACTTTCTGCTTAACGCATCAGCTACCACATTGGCTTTCCCAGGGTGATACTGTACATTCAAGTTGTAGTCTTTGATCAGCTCTAACCATCTCCGCTGTCTCATGTTCAATTCTGGTTGGGTGAAAATGTACTTGAGACTCTTATGATCGGTGAAAATGTTACACACATTACCCAGTAGATAGTGTCTCCAAATCTTTAAGGCATGCACTACAGCGGCAAGCTCAAGATCATGGGTCGGATAATTGATTTCATGTTTTCTCAATTGCCGGGAGGCATAAGCAATGACTCTTCCTTCTTGCATTAGCACACACCCTAATCCTGTTTTTGATGCGTCACAGAACACATCAAAAGGTTTCTCGATGTCGGGCTGTGCAAGAACTGGAGCAGTGGTCAACAGTTTCCGCAAGGTATGGAAAGCTGTCTCACACTCCTCTGTCCACACAAACTTGTGATCTTTCTGTAACAGACTTGTCATTGGCTTGGCAATCTTCGAGAAGTCTGGGATAAAGCGGCGATAGTAACCAGCTAACCCTAGGAAACTCCTGACTTCTGACACTGTGGTTGGAGTCTTCCAATCCATAACCTCTTGCACTTTACTCGGATCTACAGAAACTCCATTCTCAGATAGAATATGACCGAGGAAAGGAACTTTCTTTAACCAAAATTCACATTTGCTGAACTTAGCATATAACTTATGATCTCTCAGCCTGGTCAAGACAATTCTCAGATGCTCTTCATGATCTTTCTCATTTTCTGAGTATACTAGAATATCATCAATGAAGACAACTACAAACTTGTCCAACTCTGGCATGAAAACCGTATTCATCAGATACATAAAATATGCAGGAGCATTTGTTAGTCCAAATGACATAACAAGATACTCGTACAACCCGTATCTGGTAGAAAAGGCGGTTTTCGGAACATCTTATGGTCTAATCTTTATCTGATGATACCCAGACCTTAAGTCTATCTTGGAGAACACTCTAGCCTTAGCTAACTGATCAAACAGAACATCAATATGAGGCAAGGGATATTTATTCTTGATGGTTACAGCATTAAGAGGTCGATAATCCACACACATCCTGAGAGTACCCTCTTTCTTTTTCTTTACAAACAAGGCAGGACATCCCCATTCAGACTTACTTGGGCGAATAAACCCCTTCTTTAATAACTCTTCCAACTGTTTCTTCAACTCAGCTAACTCATCCGGAGGCATCCGATAAGGTCTCCTCGAAATTGGAGCTGTCCCGGGGATCAACTCGATTCCAAACTCAACATCTCTGTCTGGAGGAAGGCCAGGCAACTCGTCTGGAAACACATCCAGGAACTCACATACTACTGGGATCTGATGGATAGGAGCAACTTCCATGGCACAGGTCACACTCGCAAGATCTGTTCTTTTAGGCAATGGTACCTGGAAAGTACCCTCTGCCTGGGGATCTTTAAGGGTAAGCATCCGACTGCTTGTATCTATGACTGCTTCCCAGTCTTTCATCCAGTTCATTCCTATTATTACATCCAAAACTAGTCCAGGCATAACTACCAGGTTCACTCGAAAATTCCGGCTACCTAACTCAAGGGTTGCCCCTCTAACCATCTTATTGGTTAACACATCAGCTCCTGCTGAACTTATGCGATAACCATAACTCAATTCTGTGCATAGTTGTTCATGCTTCCGTGCAAATGCTTGACTCATAAAACAATGCGAAGATCCAGAATCAAAAAGAACAACTGCAGGGTGATGGTTCACAAGAAACTTACCAGCAGTTACGGGCTCTCCCTCAGGAACTTCATCAATGGTGGTGTGGTGCACACGAGCATTGTAAGTTTGTTGCTTCTTTTTAGGCGGATAAGGACAGAACTTTGAAAAGTGGCCTGGCTGACCACAGTTGTAGCAAGGCCCTTTCACTGTACCAGCAGACCCTATAGCTCCCTTGGAGTTGCTCTGTTCTGCAGCTGCGTTGGTCTTTGTTGGCGGCACTGCCATCTTGTACGGTTTCTGTGGCCCCTTGTAGTTCTGAGTTTTATGCTGCGGCGGCCTGAACCTCGCACCAGGTGCGGACGGACGATAAGATGAACGATTTGCAGTGACAACTCTGGACTGGGATGGTCCTGACTCAAACACTCTCTTGCGATTCTTGGATGCGGTGTAAGCGTTATTGTTCTTCTCTTGCTTCAAACAGTCACTGATAAAGTCGTTGAATCTGTTGCGGGTATTGGTACCCACATGCTTCATCATCTTCGGACTTAACCCTCTCTTGAAACTAGCAATCTTCTTTGCATCTGTGTCAACCATGTCTGGAGCATAGCGGCACAAGTTATTAAAGGCATGCAGATACTGTGTCACCGTCTTGGTACCCTGATTCAAGGCTAAGAACTCTCCAAGCTTCATCTCAACCAACCCTGGGGGAATATAAACTCCCTTAAAAGCTTCAGTGAAATCCCTCCAAGTAATCTGAGCATTGGGAGGAAAAGTGGTGCGGTGATGCTTCCACCACATTCCTGCTGGTCCTTGTAACTGATGTGCAGCATACTCTACTTTCAGAACTTCTGTCAGCCTCAACACACGGAACTTATCTTCCATAGTGTTGATCCATTCTTCGGCATCAAGTGGCTCTGCTGCTTCCTTGAAAATAGGTGGCCTAGTATCCATGAAATCCTTGAAACTGCTGTACTGGTTCACTCCATGGCCACCACCTTGGTTATTTCCTCTTTGAACATTTTCCGCGATGGTACGCAGAAAGTCTTCCATATTCCTCTATGACTGTTCAGTACTGCGTTGACTTCCAAGAAACTGTGTGAAGAACATCTCTGCAGTGAGCGGCGGAGGAGGGGGCAAATGTGGTTCTGGACGTGGTTCCTGGTGGTTGACATTGTTGGCACCACTTCCACCAGCTCCCGCACCATTGCCACCAGTCTCAGCGGCTTCATACGTAGCACGACGAGTGTTGGCCATCTGCATATTTCAGCAACAAGCACAATTGAGTGAAGTTGTAAAATTGTGTCCGAATGAACAATCATGCCATACTGAATTCATTGGAGAGAACAAGTCATACAAGAAAACAGAGGCGCAATAATTTCATTCCAATTAAACAACAGCACCGATTAAGTTACTTCAAATGCAACATCGCGTTCCATACAACCACGTTGTCAGCATACACACACTAGACTTTTATGCGTTCGGGTATCGCATACACAACCAAACTCCAAAGATCGTCAGGCTCAAGGTCGAACAGGATACAACATGATACATGGAAACCAAAAGAAGGCCATCGCGTCAAGCCTAGCTACTAACGCAGGACACTATCCTACTCCTCGGGGCCATCGTCGATGTCGGAGGCGTCGCCATCGCTACCTTCAGCAGCGGCGTCGTCGTTGATGTCCATCTGAGCGGCGTTCGGAGGAGCATACGGGCCCATCCCGTTGTAGAGAGCATGGAACTCTTCATGCAAGTTGGCATTGTACTCTTCTAACTCCTCGACCCTCTGCCTCAGAAGGTCCCTCTCGTTCCAGGCTTCATTCCTTTCTTGTACTAGTTGTTCCATCAGGCGGTCTGCATTTCTGTTGGCCTGAGTCAACCTCTGGACCTGCTGCATGGAACTCTCGCCTCTCTCGAGAGCTCGGTCCCGCTGCAAGCTCATGTCAGCCAACTGCTCCTGCAAGCTAGCTATGGCACGTGCTTGCCTCTTCTTCTGTTTTCTTGCTTCAAGCCGATCATCACCGCGTAGGCCAGTCAAGGTCCAATAGGTATTCTCCAGACCTTGATATGCTCTGATGGCTGCATACATGGCACTCATGGTGTGATTGTCGCTAGCCCGTCCTTCACTGGGGCCTCTAACTAGGGCACTTCCTTGCGGCTGTACCCAAATGGCATCACGAGGATCATCTCTCGGGAAGGTACCGGCCAAAGCTGCTGCTAACTCATTGGGAAATCTGCTCATGATGTCTCGGATGACGCGAAAAGCTGCGCCCTCTGCACCCTCGACTGGAGTGCGTCCTTCAAACTCCAAATGCCAACCATCCCATTCTGGCGCATCACCAAGAGCAGGGACGGTGATCTCTACAACAGCAAGCCCATCTTCAGCTAACTGGCTCTCGCTCCAAGAGTAAACTGGCTCTTGTCCCTCCGGGTACCCCACATCATGAAGCACTCTCCAAAGCAAGGTGGGCATGCCAAACTCGCTTAGAAAAGTGTCCGTGTTGCGGTGCTCCCGCGGGGCTAGCTGACGACGGGGTGCTCTTCCGCCAGTGGACTTACGGGCAGTCTGCTTCGTGCGGGCCATCTGTAGCACAAGTTTTAATTACCCGGTGAGAACATATTTTAGTTGAGGTCACTTTTATCAAAATGGGATAATCCTTTATAAGGGGAGGAATGCATGCCATGAATGGAATGCGCAGACAATATGATGCATGCACGAGTCTTACGTTCTCACAAACTTATGAAATAAAAGCATCTAACGGTGAATTCGGTGGCATACAAACGATCTCTCATATACGTAACTAATTCGGTCTACACGATACGCTGTTATGTACCTGCAGAAAACTCATTTCAGCCCATCCCCCATGAATGCATGAAAGCAGTAAATCTACCTACACGCTTTACACGAATCCCCAGATGCGTGTACAACGGTAGTAACTACCCAAACACATCGTCCTATTGACGGCATCGCCTCAACGGACGGAACACCCACACATGCGACACTTTTATAAAAACATGTGTAAAACATGTAATTATCCAAGTATCATATAAGCACTTTTCCCTAGATCGGCGGTGTATCCGATCATGCTCTCACAACTCACACTTACCGAAGCGTAGAGGTAACTGATCCATACATTACCACTCAATTAAGTGGCACTCATACAATAGCACGCCGTATGAGCAACGAAAAAGAAATATGGTGCAGAACCCCAAGTTAGTACTTAAATAGCCACCTAGAGTCCTTAACTGGGCATACAGGATATGACCACTGGCACACTTTTTAGTTTCAAAATCACACTTTTTAAACAGGGTTTTGGTTTAAATACACTTATGAACAGTAATTACGCTAAACCATGCTCCGATGCCAGCTGTAACAGAACCGCCCAATTATACGAGATTAAGTAAGAAAATCATCCAACGAACGGACAATTTACCAAACTTAAGCCCGTATAACCCGGTAGTCCGTGAAATCTCGACGGATTTCAAACCATTTCACATCACAGCCAAGATCGTAATAAGTTTAGCGATTACCTTCATAAGTTACATAGTAGTTCACGGCACAAAATACATCGGAGTTTAAACATAGTTATTACAAACCAGTTTCGAATAAAGTAGCGGAAGCATTAGTTCAAAGCGCACACACACACACACACATCTTTCCAAAATACAGTGCCAGCTCGCGATCATCTCCCACAAAAGCATCAGGCGAGGAGTAGTGAGTGACCATTGCCCATGGTCCTAGGCTTCGCCCATCGCAGGGTAGAGACAGTTGATACAATAACCATAGTACATCTGTCCATCTGCAACAAGTGGGAACAAAGCCCTGAGTATGAGAAGGTACTCAGCTAGACTTACCCGACAGAACCAAAACAAAACGACTCCAAGGATCATGATAGGCTTTTGGTGGGGTAGCTGACTCATTTGCAAGAAAAGCATTTTTAGCTTACCAAATCATTTACAAAAGCATGTCATATTTTAATTCTTTATTCCCCTGTCAACTATGTTTGCACTTTATGCTAAAGTAATCATGTAATTAAGCAATCAAGGATTACCATTGATAGTTAACGATAGTTACCATGTCATTTCCTCATAACTATCCAAGTGTTTCATCAGTATTACTACGATGAAGTAACTCAAGTCAAGTGTTCACTATCCAGTGAACGATGGCGATTCGAATCGATTATTGACCAGCTGGTAATTTATTCCTCACACAAACCTCACTCACCCGCTAAAGTGAGGTATTGGTCACCGAGTCAACCATTCAGGTAAAGTCGCGAGCTTGCCAGGAACCACATGTACCCGGGGGCCGCCCGACTGCTCTTTGGCCTTATCATCGCGCCCCCGTTTCCTGCCACTACTGCTCCGGTACAGTGCGTTGCGGGCAATCCACTCGGCCCGAATAATCTCCCGGCTTCGCGGTCGAAAGGTACTTTATTCGGCCAGCTAAATGTGAGGCATGCGTTCAACATGACCCGAGGCCCGACATCGGACGGTCCTTAATCGACACAGACGGAAGACACTACAGTCCAGAACCCTGCAAGCTTCCGCCTGGTCTCACATTCATTTCCACACTTAGTTATTCTCACATGACATTTCTTTCACATAAAACCAGGTAATCCCCTATAGCTCGCGGATGACAGGCAATCACCCGACTTCTACCGGTCTAAGCAAGCTAAGCAAGTATTGACCGTGGACACCAGGGTAACAAGGATCGGGTAAAACAAGGTGAAACAAGGTATAATGCAGCAACATTTGCAAACAACTCCTAAACTTAATGCATCAGATTAAGTTAAGTTAATAAATAATTATTTGCAAACCGGGGGAGAAATGCTCCGGGGCTTGCCTCGCTCGAAGGTACTAGGACGGTGGTCAGGGCACTCCGGAAGTTCTTCACCGGACTCCTCTTCTGCTTCTGCTGGCTCCGGCTCCGTCACTTCGAGCTGCTCCTCTGCGTCCTCGGGAACAACTGTCGGAACCACTTCCTGCGATCCTGTATGATGCAGAAGTATGAGTACAACATGCATAGGTGCATTGCAGAGGTGACATGAGATGATGATGATGCGGAATGCATGCGATGTAATGAATGTGTTACGTTATCGGATTATGTGGGACTTATGACTCTTCTACAAGGTAGTCTACGTCATCCAAGAACATGTACTCGGAAACTACCACCACTAGTTTCTACCATGCGAGAGTACTTGACAATCAAGATGCTTCAAAGATACACCAAAGTATATTTTTCTAACTAACTTTGTATTAAGAATAAATAGAAACCCTAATTAGTCCTATGATTGAACAGCAACACATATTTTAGTAGCTCAGAAAAATCTTATAAAATTACAGTAGATTACTAATATCAAGAATAGCTTAACATAAAAATTTTACTGCATTTGGATAACTAGAACTGCCTACACAAAAATAACAAACTAAGGCCTAAAATAGATATTTAAAATACTTTACATTATGAAAAGTATCAAACAACAGATTTAGGAATTTTTATACTATCTATTACCTAAACAAACACTATAGAAAAATTATCACTTGCATGTTTTATTCAAATTTATTTAAATAACAAAAATAACAAATATTGGTAATAGAAAGCATTTGAACTACACCTACATATTTTTATACAGAACACCCAAGATATAAAATTTCCCTAGAAAGTACATGGCACAACAGGATTAATAAACTTGGAACCACATTTTTTCTGATTTTTCTACATTTTCTTATCAATTTTTCAAGAAAACACCAATTTCAAGGATTAAATAAAACACTACAGAAAAGTAATGAAATATTGACATGCAACAATTTTATAGCATAGATCTGGTCCCAAAGAGTCCATAGAAATTTATTTCATCAATTTTGGAGCAAAAATGAGCAAGTTACAGATTTTCCAAAGCATTTATACATTTTCTGAAAATCAATTTCAAAAATCCTTTTTAACTCCAGCCGCTGAACTGCTTGGTGCACCCGGCGATCTACACACGCGCGTGCAAACAGAGACAGACAGGCGGGCCCGCGGGTCAACCGGGCCCCACGCGTCAGCCGCTCCGAGTCAAAGGAGGGCGCTGACCGCGCGGATCTCGACGACGGCGAGGTCGCCGGCGACGAGGTCAACACCGTCGTGATCACCAAGACGAGGCGGTCCCGTTGAGACCAATGGCATGACCGGAGGGGCTCGAAATCGAGCTTGCCCACGGCCATGGCGGCTCGGCGGCGCTGCTCACCGGCGGGAGCGCCTCTCTGGCCATGGGGCGGCACGGAAGACGGCGTCCGAGCACCGGGAGGATGAGGCGAACAGAGTGCTTGCTCGAGTGAGGGAAAAGAAGGGGCGAAGGTGGGCTTTCCACGGAGCGGAGAACCACGGTGAGCTCGGCCGGAACTCCGGCGAGCAATTGGCGTGGCTGTGGGGCTTACCGCGGGAGATGGAGGTGAGCACGGGTTGCGCCAGAGAAAGAGGAAGCTCGGGGCGAGATGGAGCGGCCTGCGGTGGACGGAGTTCGTCGGAACGCGTGCGTCCGGCGAGCGCGTGCGGTGGCGGAGTCGGAACGCGGCAGCCGCGTGCGGTGAACGAGCAAGGAGGCTGAGCGGAGGGGGAGAATGGCGAGGCGCTGCGGGGGGGGGGGTTAAGGAGTAGGCGTGCGCGCTGGTGGGGGCGACCGAGCGCCACCCGGCCGGTGTTGCCGGCATGCGGCCGCCACGCGGCGTGCTTGCTCTGCCGGAGCGCCAGCGCGCGTGGGCACGGGCGGGAAGGAGGAAGGAGAAGGCCGGCTGGGCCTGGGCCGAGGCGGGGCGATGCGGGCGCGCGCGCGCGGGTGGTGCGGGCCGGATCTGGCCATGGGCCGAACCGGAGGCGGCGGCCCGCGAGGGGAAAAAACGGATTTTTGATTTTCAATTTTCAAATTTAAATGCATTTCAAACTTCAAACTATATTTTGAACAAGAAGAAGACATTTTATGGAATTGGCCCAAAAATAAAAGTTGCTCAAAATTAAATTCTCTACAACTTTGATTAAGGGGTCAACTGAAAATTCTTGATAGATTTTGAATGATAGAATAAAAGCTAGAATAGGGAATAATTTTGAATATTTTTCATAATTATTTTTGAACAAGTTTTGACAAAATTTGAGTCATCTAGTTGCTCCAAAATTTGAACTAGGGTTCCAAGTGATGTAGAATTGATAGTTGCAAGGTTTTTGGTACAATGTGATTATCATATTAATACAATTCATCACATATATTATTTTCAAGCTTTTATTTTAATCAATTTATAAATTGTCACACATGATCATGATGTTATGAATGCGATGCAATATGATTGCTATGCACAAATGCATTTCGTAACACCGGAGTGTTACAAGAACCTTAGTTATCTTCTCTATGCTCCTATTTATCCTAACCTTGTTGCTACCCTTAGTTAAGTTTGACCGTAGTTAGTCTCACACATTTTCCTATGGATACAATACTTGGAATACTTCTGGATGAAAGCTATAGCGGTATCCGTACGCTTGCAGATTTATCTGTGTGCGTTAATTTATACCAACAAGCTTTCTGGCGCCGTTGCTGGGGAAATGGTTGCTGAATTAACTTCGAGCCTAGCTTAACATTTTATCTTTTATTCTTTCTTTTGTTTTACTTTTTCTTTTAGCATGGATTCCACTCCTATATATCAATATGCTAAACCCATGAGTGCATGCCTAGAGCCACCAAAATCTTCAGAGCCTATCATTACATCTGGCTATGAGTTGTGTCTGTGTTTTACAAAATTGATTCGGAAACAATCCTTCTCGGGAGAAGGCAATGAAAACTCATACTCACACCTATTGGAGTTTGAACAGACCTATGCATGCTTGCGTATCACGGGCATGTCTGACAAAACCTTAAGATACAAGTTGTTTCTGTTCTCTTTGATGGAAAGAGCTAAACATTGGTATAGTCAAACCATAAGAAGTATGCAAGGAGATTGGGAAACGTTATGCTCTAAATTATGTTTATATTTCTTTCCCATCTTTAAAGTAGTCAACCTTCGAAAAGAGATTCTGAATTTTAGACAACTAGAAGAAGAATCTCTTGGTACATCGTGGGATCATTTTAACAAACTTATCATAATTGGCCCGGACCTTGCCATTCAAGACCCTGTACTTCTTCAACATTTTTACATGGGTCTTGGCAAGGATTCTAGGGAATCCCTTGTTGCAACCTCTAGAGGAGCTTTCCTTCATTTGTCTGCTAGTGAAGCATGGCCGATGCTTGATAAAATTAGTGGAAAGACTCCCTACACTAACATTCATAATAAACTCAAAGAAGAGAAGGGATCCTCTCCCGAGCAAGAAGAGGAAGTTTTGATAGCCAAATCACAACCACTCCGATCCCAAGATTTAGATATCAATCTCGAACCACCAATAACCTAAAATCCTCTAAGAGAAGGAGGAATTCCACTTTGGAAATCCCTGTGCAAATTAAGGAAGACCTCTTTGGTGCTGATTTTGGGAGAGCATTAAATTCTCATAAGAGACCTTCGAGTAAATATAATTCAAATCCTCTCAAGAAGGGATCTCTTAGGAAGCATCCTTATTCCCATATAGGACATTGGGGAGAATTCAAGGATGGCATGCCAAGTGATGCCATAGAAGGAGAGCCAAGCCATTGTCACACCCATTTTTAAGGATAAAAATAGGATGCATAAAAGACTCATGTGCGTCCCAGGATATGATCGCACACACAAGTAGACAAATTACATAGTATCATCACAATGCTTATTACATAGCGAATAAATATCTAACACATAGTCTTAAATAATAAATAGTAGCAACTAATAGTAGATCTCCAGCGGAAACTCCAAACACAGGGACACGGTTGACTGGTTGACACCAAGACTAGTACTCATTACGATAACTTCCTCACAATCTTCATCTGTTATGGTGGAAATAGCAAGGGTGAGTCCATGTCGAACTCAACAAGTACAACACAGGGTTCATGAGGCACAAAAGGCTAGACACTGTTTAACTGTGTTTAGCTTTTATTTATCATATATTTAGCAATTGAGTAGCAACAAGGTATTCCAATTCCCATTAATGAATCAATGATCAATTGTAATAAGGATAATGAATAGCATTAACATGAGCATAATAGTAACAACAATAATTAAGCATAATATAACAATGGTGATCAACTATTCTGTAAGAATCCGCAAGGCCGCTCGTATCCGTGAGCACGGCTGGTATACCCGTTTATTAAACTCTGCGCAGAGGTGTACACTTTCACTGTGAGTCATAACTTCCAAATACATGGGTTCACGACTCCCGAAAACACCAGAAATCATATAAAGCCACTTAAAGGTTCGTCTAACAAGTTAGGGCCATTAGATTCACTCAGCAGGCAGATGTAGGAACCCCCCTTTTCAAATGGCACACTTCCTTCCCAGCTATACTCATTGACTAGAAGCTGTCCTACACCCAACGTGTCAAGCCATTCTTAGCCATTTAAGGTAACCACTAACAAGCTAGAAAAGGTCCTTTAAACAACTAAAGCTAGAGCCATATAGCCCTTACAGCTGTATTGTAAATCCCGGTTATCACTTACAGATAAGTCCTTATGGAGAGTAACTAGAGCGACAAACAATCAACACAACACAACGCTCTAGTGCCCTTTTCAACAGTAATAATATCATCTTAATGATTGGTTGCTTAATCCATTAGTCAAATTACAAGATCATTGTTCATAATTAAGCACTAGCAATAGCTACCCAAATGCATAACCCATAGGTGACAAGGAAACAAGATAACAATCACTAAATTATAATCTCTAAGGTTGTCAAGGAAGACACATGCATATGTAGGATAATTTCAGTGAATAGGTAACAAGGATGGTCCCATGTTATACTTGCCTTGATCAAAGCTTTCCTAATGATACTGCTGGTTTGGCTCAAAATAATACTCCTAATCGTCCAGAAACTGCTCACCGTCTATACTCGATCATCAAGCATCAACACACAATCATCCGAGCAATCATACACGAAGCAAACAAAGAAACATAGTTAGAACAGTACACCAACAGTAGCAAAACAGTATAAAAAAGTTTGTAAAACTCTTCTACACGTTCCTACGATCACACAAACGTAAAGATCACAAAATTCAGAGTTAAAACGTGAAAGTTATGAATTTTCTAAGATTTTCTATAGATAAATAATTACTTAAATATAAACTCGAAAATTAAACTTTCCAAACCTACTTTACAACTATACTAACATGTAGAGCTCGCAAATACGAACCTAACGCAACTTGAACGGGTCAAATCGGAGTTAAAACAAAGATTTTATGACCAAAACAAGTTTAGTGGCAAAACTGTAAATACCAGAAAATGTGTTTTGATTTACCGAGAAGAAATACATTTTCAAAACGATGAAACATATTTATTGAATGATGCTAAGGACTGCAGGTTCTAATAAGGAAAAGTGCAGGGACTCTTTATGAAATTTACCCTATGAAGGGGTATCTTCTAATCTCGACCACAGATCTCATAACGGATGGCTGTCATCGTTTCCAGCGTAAAGAGAGAGAGAGCGCGGCCACCTTCACCAACTCCGGCCGGTGGCTG
Source organism: Saccharum spontaneum (assembly GCA_022457205.1). Classification (NCBI taxonomy): domain Eukaryota; kingdom Viridiplantae; phylum Streptophyta; class Magnoliopsida; order Poales; family Poaceae; genus Saccharum; species Saccharum spontaneum. Next base: position 36,456,742 of record CM039615.1, read on the forward strand.
CCATGGCCGGCCCCAAAACCTCGCCAGAGAACTCTGGCTCCACCTTTTTTGACCACGATTCGCCCCGCAACTGACACCAATCGAAAGAGAAGGTCCACTCGAACTCATCTACGTGGTTTAGGAAAGCTACGACGGCCCGAGGAGGGAACGCGGCTCGGGAAGGGCGGCGGCGCCATTGCCGGCTCACCGGAGAGCTTCAAACTCGCGATTCAAAGCACCACAACCCAAAAGAAGAGCATGGGGAGGGAATGAAGAAGATGGCGAACTCACCAAAGTGAAGAAGAGCTCAAACCAACCCGCAAGCTCCGACGACGAACAACTAAAACTTCTAGGTTTCCCCAAACCCTTATGCTCGGTTTTACGTGGTTAGGCTCGGTTTTTAGATGGAAAAAGGGAAGAGGGAAAGCACGGCTACCCTTTTATAGCCCCAACTACACCGTTTTTGGGTAGGAGATCCTGGGAGAATCAGTGGGATTCAGTTGAGACGGTGTTCGTCTCCGGCTCGGTCACGGCGTAAGGAGGAAGGCGCGGCTGACAGGCGGGCCCCGCTAGTCAGCGACTTCATATAGGAGAGCGCGCGCATGGTGAGCAAACGGGCCAGCCCACGCGGTGCGGGGAAAAGCAGCAAGGCAGGCTTTCGGCTATTCGGCCCAGCAGCGCGAGAAAGGAGAGGCAGGCCGGCTCGGGTGGGCCTCCAGGCCGCCAGCAGCACAGGTAAGTCTTTCTTCTTCTTTTTTTATTTGTTTTCAAAACCATTTAAATAGATTTGCAAATCCAACTCAAATGAAAATAAAAACCACACCACACAATAAAATAAATGCAACAGCATGAATGCATCATCAAGTATTCCACCTAAAATTTTAAATTTTAATTCCCCATTAATTATTATCTAAATTATTTAAACTCATACCAAATTTTAACTCTAATTTTTCTTCTAATTCTCAATTTTAATTTTTTTGGGTGTTACAGCCATTTAGAAGCCACTCCTATTCTCTCCCCTTCTATGCCCACATTAGATGTCTTATCTGAACCCATCCTTGACCCCGATGATCCCTCTTATGCTCTCTCTCCTAAGTCTCATGATGACCCTAGAAATACACTAAGACAACCAAAGCATAGGAATCATGAAGACCAAAAGGATGACCAAGAAATACAATGACAATGGCTGGAATGAATGAAAAACTCTTGTGCCATTGCTAAAGAATGGATGGACAAGGACGAAGCCTTATGGGTAGAATCCAAACTTGGCCTAGATTCAAATAGTGAGTTTAACTCAATTCCCTTTGCAAACATGACTCATCCAAGTTTGGAGGAAGTCTTAGACGAGATGAACCCGAGAGCCACCAATCCATGGGAAATACTAGATAATAAAACATTTAATGAATGTCATACACATGGAATGATGGAGACAATGTTGTCACCTATAGACATTCATAAAGAATCAACATGGGAGCTTGAAAAGGAAGATTACATTAGCGAGTATGGAAGCTACTTCATTAACACCTCATCAAATCCATGCTTGCATGAGAAATCTCTTGAATCAATTGGTCTATCTAACACTGCCACACATGAGATCTTCAACCCCCTCATGCTTCCTATTCGTAAAGACTTTGAAAGGGTGGTTGTAGATTCATATATTTATCATAATTATTGCAAATCTCGTTGGCATGAATCTTGAGATAGGCACCCAAAGGTTGGTGTTGGAGGGGAAACCACCTCACCAACCAAAAGTGCGATTCAAAGGTTTTCCAAGGACGAGCTTCTGTCCTAAAACAAGCACTTTTGGGGAGACAACATGAGCTTTCACCTTTTGTTATAATTCGCTTGTGAAGTGAGCATAGAAATATAGTTGTGAAAATATTCCTTCGGGTATTTTTTGTCACTAACCATTCTAGGTTTGAAGAAAAAGGATGAACGATAACGATTCAAGGTATGTCCAACCAATCACCATGCAACATTGAATCACAACCATCCAAACTTGACTTTGCCTTACAAAATTCAAGTGTGGGGGATAAACTTCTCTAGAAAATCTTATGCCATGTTGCTAATTTTGGTTGTCTCTACTTTCAAGCCATGCTCAACTTGCTAAATAGCAATCATACTCTTTCATCTCTATTTGAATAAATCTCTATAATGCTTTCATGCCACCTTTGTTTACTATAGTATGTTCAAGGTTTAGAATATGTTCATACATCTCATAAATTAAGCATGGTGCTTAGTTTCGGAGTGTTGATCTTACTTTCAAAGGCTTTTTAAATTATGTGTGGTGCTTAGGTTAAAATGCTTTCCTAGATTAAATCAGACAAGGTGTCTAGTTTGATTTTTGAACCAAGAATATGCTATAGTAGATACTGATCATTTTGTTGGACTAAAACCATGCAGGAAACTCCTAATTCAATATTGGTAAGTCATGAGATGAATTCAAATCGGAAATGAAGTAAGACACATTGTTGACACCTCTAACGCCACCTAAGCTAGGTTGTCATCCCAGCACGACACTAAAGGTGCTGGTACTAAAATATGCAAATGCTCCTCTAAAATAAATATGAAATCTGCAAGCACACAGATAATACCGATGTAGCATTTTAACCGAGAGTAATCCAGGTATCGTTATTTATATTTTTACCACTGGGAAGGGATGCTAAGGATAATGAGCAATGAGCATCACTACATGTGATAATGGAGAGCATAACCATGTCTTTATCGATCTTCTCATACATGGTAAGTGTCACAAGATAAATAATATATATATGAATAAAGAATAATAAGAGATAACTGATAAGCTCATAGCCACATATAATGATAAACATCTCAATAGATTACTCTAAGCATATAGCACTAGCATGGATTAGGATGAACTATAAGGATAAATCCTAAGTTATTCTAACTATATAGTCAAAGCATACAAGGATTAGTGCAATTACACTTGGCAATCATGGCAAGAAAAGGTTATATCTACGCATAGTGATATTACTAAGGAAGATATAGAACATAGCCGTCACTTCCCTATAATAGTTGTGCTCTGCCTACCCTATACTCGGGAGGTGGACTACAAAGGACTCAACAGGACTGTCACTCCCGCAATCTACCACACGATCCAGAATATAGGGTGCAATCACGGGTAAATACAGTATAGGCATCACGCCTACACAATGTTTACCACTCACCCATGATATCAATGAGCAAGCGCTATACGATCCTATACATAAATATAATTTTGATCGAACTATGCCAAGCATATAATCAAAGTAGACTAAGAACAACTAATTGAGAACATAATCAAATAGAGCAAAGTCATATCCAATATGATAGAGTAGACTAAAGTCATATTCACATAAATGATGAACTAGATGAATAATATAAGAACAAATACAAAAGTAGGAGAGAATTACCAAGTATTCTCTTGACAGATCCGGAAATCAAGCAATGCTTGGCTCCTTCTAGTTCTAATCCTATGTAGCTATGCTAAACTGGAGATCTAATTTAGATGGTGGCTCTAGGGCTTCTCTGAATAAATGGAATGAGTTCTCTCTCTTATGAATTGAATGAATTAGGGTTTCTCCTGGGGCCAGGGGCCTTGCTTATATAGCCCTCTAGGAAGCACCACAGCCCTTGGATCAAACCGACCTTGATCAATGACTTTTTATTTATCCTCAAAGATGGTGGAGGCAGGATCCACGAGATCGCTCCTGATTGGTCACCAGGGTGGGGCGGTCGCCCAGGCCCAGGGGCGGCCACCCCCTGTTGCCTGGCCTATGGGCCCTACCCTCCGGGGGAAGATCTTCTCGAGTCTTCTAGAGTATACTTTTTCATAGTATGGTCGGTTTCTCTCTATATAAATCTAACATGTGGACCTCCTTTGGTTCTTTCCTGGTAACCGCCTGCAGAAATAGATATTCACCAAAACTCGTGGAATTCTGTCAGTGTAACCCCTATATCTAGATAGTATTTATGTTTAGGTCCTTTCTCATGCTATGTTGACGGTTAAAAATGATACTAATCTACCATCAACAAACTCCCCCAAGCTTACGTTTTGCTCGTCCCTGAGCAAAGATACACTCAGCGATGGATCAAGAGTTGCTACAATACTTTCACACCTTACAGGTACACATGCGTTCAAACAAGAACTCTCCTCCGGATTAGAGTGAACTATTCTGATGAAAAACTCACTCATATTACCTTCCACCATGGGGCTTGTAGCCGTCACTTGGGTCTTGAGCAATTGAAAGATAGAACGGTCAAGTCAAGCGCCATGTTTCAAGCTCTTTGATCAACTATTATTCCAGAGTTTTGCTATACTTTCAAAATAAAACTCAGAGATTCATAGGTATGACCCTTCCAAGTCTCTCCTTTGTGGTATTTCTGGATCCTCTCTAAGGCAATTATGGTGTATGCCTTTTCTCTCCTCTCAAAATATGTGGTATTTTTGGTAGCATAGTAACATTATGCCTTCTCTCTCACTCTACTTCTAATAGGCTTATGTGGAGCTCATAGGTGGGGAGACAGTGAAACATATATTACATAATCAAAACTACAAATCCAAAGGAACGAGTCATAAAGTCAAATCAAGATATGCATGTGTATGGGCTATATGGTAGGTGGTGGTAAATGGATAAATAGAGAATAGAGTAGAAGTGGTTATAAGGGGGTAAAGGGATGACAATGGTGAATACTTAGCTCTTCTGAGAAATTTTATATACCTCTCTTAGAAACTTGAAAACTTTGAGAAGAAACTTGGGCTGCTGAATCTCTCTTTATTTTGAATGGGACATTTGTCCTCTTTCTTTTTTTTCTCTTTCTTTCTTTCTTTTTTTATTAGAATACCCAAGCCTCTTTTGGAACATAATAACATGAGGCAACATCACTGGATATTTGGAGCTTTATTGGCTAGCAAGGGATAAAATGGATAATAGGGATATTTTTAGACAGTTCACTCTTAGTATAAGAGTAGAACTATTTTCTAGGTGGATCTGGATGTATATGGATGAAGATGGATGCATACTTCCAGGGTAGAAGCAACATATATAGGTAGAGTGTATAGGTGGATCTCGATTTTAACCGCATGACCAGTTCCTAAGGATCAACACAACCTGACCATACTCAATGCTCATAAATAGTAAATATGAATGTAAGGCTTCCTAATCTATAAACATGTATATGGTTGTGGTAGGAATTCGAACTCTCGTCATATAGGAACTCATCATGTAGCAAGTTAATTTTCAAAAGATAAATTCTCTAGAACTCTAGTATCTCTAGGAACATGATAGACAGCAGCTCAAAACCTTCCCATATCATATCCGTCAACTACCTAGACTTAGATCAAGCATTCGCTACCCACAAGTTCAGTTTTAGAGCAAATCTTAAATCAAAATCATTGTGTCCAAAACTCGGGAGAGCTCGCGGTTGAAAACTAGGTACTTGGAAGGAATTATGGTAGAGCAACTATTCATCATTTCCATATAAGAGTTTATTCTAGGGGTTCACTTAGCAAGATGAAACTTAGCATACTCTCCTATATTTATTTATCAAACTTAAAGATTATACAGAAAGCATATATATATATAAGAAAACATTTATTTGGGTTTCTATAGGTTATGCATCTTTTTATTTGTTTCATATATCAAAGCAAAAATAAGTAGGTAAGAAAATAAGGTAAGAAAATACTTAGCTAGATACATGGGGGATGCTCTCCCCCAAGCTGGATGTTGACATAGTCTTACTTGATGAAGCTGGTAGATAGTGAAGGTGTACTTCCATCATCAGAGTGCTCATGATGATGATTGTAGAGACAACACTCTGATAGGGGACAGTTTGTCCATCTATATGTTGATCCTTCAAATTCTATGAAGCTCAAAATAGACAACAAAGCTTGTGGAACTTGATTAAGTGTTAGTGATAAACTTCTAATCCTTGAGCATCTAGAACCTCTTAACTCATGTATCTTTCTAGCAGGATCTCATGTTGCCATATTTTTATCCTTTTATCTTTATACCATGCAAGGAATGAAATGATAATGCTTCTTTATTTTATTTTTATGCCACCACAGCAAGTAAACTTATAAGTTTTATGCCACAAATTTATTTGCATGGGGCTTAGTAATTTTATAATGCAATGCAAGGTATATTTGTTTTCTTTTCTATGCAGAAATAAAGTATAACTAAACAAGTAATGAAGGAAAGTAAATATGGTGTGAAAAATTAAATGCACAACTAAAGAGGGAAATATTGATAACTACCAAGTTACCTCTTGGCGTGACGTTCGGTGATTTAGGTCCTCCGAACAGGACCTCTTGTTCGCTTAATCATTTTGGGGCACCTCAGATGGATCAAGTGGTGCTTCTGATTGTGCTGAGTCTGATGTTGAATTTATTTTTACTTTCCATTCCTATTTTGTTGGTGAGGTTGACTTTGAGGAGGAAGCTTGCTCTTCTATCTTATCTTCATGTACTCCATGGTGACTGAGTCACTTTCTGTTGGTGGTACAACTTCTCTCTTAGGAGATGTATTGTCTTAAGGAAATCGATCTTCATATCTTGATACCTCTCCTTCATAGTCAGCCCATCCATCCTTAGGGATCTGATTCTTCTGGGTGTAGTTACGGTGCCTTCTTCTGGTTCTGTTCTTCTTGGGTTCTTCGTCAACTATATAGTTACTGTTGAAATAGCGACGTACCTTCTCTAAGGGGAATTGAAAATGCACTTCTCCTGTTGCAATGTAGATGATGTCCTTGGTGGTGCTCAGGAATGGTCTTCCTAGGATGATCGGTGGATCATACTCATCTTCTCCCATATCGATGACTAAGAAGTCAGTCGAGACGAAGTGGTCATCAATTTGTACCGGGACTTTCTTAGCTATTCTATCGACGAAGCGAAATAATTGGTCCACCATCTGCAGCTGCGCATAGGTTGGATCTAAGGCATAGTACCATATAGATATTCATAAGTTACCTTGGCCATTATGTTGACGCCCGATCCAGTGTCACAGACAGCTTTCTGAAAGGAGCTCCTGTTGATTGTGCATTCAATGGTTGGAACACCTGGGTCGTCTCTCTTGAGCAGGTATGGAGACTTGAGCTGATGATCATGCTCTATGTGGACTGCAATGATCACTCTCGCTGATTCCATCTATTGTGGCTTCTTGTTCTTGTTCCTTCGATTGTTCTTCTTCTTTGGCTCATAGGGATGTTGAGGGTGTGAGGGAACTACAACACTCTGTCCTTGAAGAAGAAGGTCTCTCTTTTTCCTTTGATGTTGAAACATATCTTAGCAGTGTTGGCATACATGATAGCTCCAGCGGTGTTCAAGAATGGTCATCCCAAAATGATGGGCGACTTCTCATCACCACCTATCTCTATTACCACAAAGTCTACAGGAACATATGAGCTGCCTACTCATACACATATGTCTTCTAAGATTCCCTTGGTGTAGCAAAGTGACTGGTCTGCAAGCTACAAGCACATGGTTATATACAATAAAGGATAATTAAACATTTTATCATAGATCACCTTAGGCATGATGTTGATGCTTGCACCGAAGTCACAGATAGCTTCGTTGAAGTTCACGCTTCCAATGGAGATCGGGATGACAGGTCTTCCTGGATCACCTTTCTTGATTGCCAGAGTCTCGTCGTTCCATCCTTTGGAGATAGGGTCACTCCAATAACTTCCTGCATTAAATATGTCTACAAGATTTGCAGTTTCTAGATCTTCCAGTTGTCCTGGAATTTTACCTTGGTTAGCAGGAACAATATTGGCAAGCTATTGCAACTAAGACTCTAGCATCTTATTAAAGCTGAGCTGATTCTTAATAGTAGTAGAAAAGCTATCCATTCTGTTATTAATTGTTTCTAATGTTTTATCATTGGAAGCTAATTTCTTAGACAGGCTATCCATTAACTTTCCTTGATTAAGCACTAACTCTCTTAGAGGGGGTTGATTAAAAAGAATTATTACCTTGATAATTATCTGAGTAGTTACCTGAGTAGCTAGGCCTCTACTACTGATTCCAACCTTGATTCTATTGAGGACGATAGTTGTTGTTATTATTGTTGAGGTAGTTCACATCCTCTTGTAGGTCTGGACAATTGCTTCCTGAGTGCCCAGTGTCTCCACACTCTTCACAAGTCATGCAGGAATCATGGATGTGCATGACTTCCTTCTTCTCGCTAGCTCTCTCATCGAGCCTCTTCATAAGTAGGTCCATCTTGGCAGACCGCATGTCTACCTCCTTCAACTAGTGCATACCTCCACCTCTCTTGCGGGTTTGAGTTCTTTCTTCATTCCAACCTTGGTTGGATGCCATTTTCTCCACAAGAGCTATGGCTTGATTGATTGTAAGTGCTAAGAACGCTCCTCCAGCACCAGCATCTATAGTCTCACGGGTGCTATTAGTGAGCCCGTGATAGAAGGTCTGCATAAGTAGCCAATTCTCCATTCTATGATGAGGACATTCCAGGATGTAGTCTTGAAAGCGCTCCCATGCTTCTAGGACTGACTCATCATGTTGTTGCTAAAAACTTGATATCTTCCCACGAAGAGCATTTGTCTTGCCTATGGAAAAGGACTTCGCTAGGAAATTGGTGGAACAGAGTGCCCACGTAGTATTCTTCTCCTTATTCGCATAGAACCACTACTTCGCTCTCCCCAAAAGTGAGAATGGAAAGAGGCAAAGTAGTATGGCATCTCTAGGGACATCCTTGATGGTGAAAGTGCTGCAAATCTCCAAGAAGTGTTGGAGATGAGCACTAGCATCTTCATGTGCCTTCCCACAAAATTGACTGGCTTGCACCATGTTGATCAATGCCGACTTTAGCTCAAAGTTTTGCTCAATCTCTGCCGCAGGTCCAGTCCGGATGTTAGCTGTAGTTGGAGCTGAGAACTCACGGAGTGACTTGTTTGCCATAGTGTCAAACTCTGGTGTTAAGTTTCGAACTTTGCTTGGTCGGCCTTCTGAATCAGAGAGTGGAGCTTCAAGGTGAGATGATGATGTGTCTGCTTGAACTCTCTTTAGCTTGGCTCTTGCTCTTCTGAACAATAATTCTAGATTATCAATGAAGCTATCGGGATGGCCAAACTTGCTAATTTATTACCCTGTATAAAATACACAAGTAGACAAAACAAGGGTAATCCTATAGAGAAGGGTTAGTAGAGCAGGTTTCCTCAATCCCATTAGTGGATGCAAGTGATGGCTCATTATCCTTTGAATAGCAATTCAACCTTCCCCGGCAACAGCGCCAAAAATGCTTGTTGACACCTCTAACGCCACCTAAGCTAGGTTGTTATCCCCAGCATGACACTAAAGGTGCTGTTACTAAAATATGCAAATGCTCCTCTAAAATAAATATGAAATCCACAAGCACACAGATAATACCGATGTAGCATTTTAACCGAGAGTAATCCAGGTATCGTTATTTATATTTTTACCACTAGAAAGGGATGCTAAGGATAATGAGCAATGAGCATCACAGCATGTCATAATGGAGAGCATAACCATGTCTTTATCGATCTTCTCATACAGGGTAAGTGTCACAAAATAAATAATATATATATGAATAAAGAATAATAAGAGATAACTGATAAGCTCATAGCCACATATAATGATAAACATCTCAATAGATTACTCTAAGCATGTAGCACTAGCATGGATTAGGATGAACTATAAGGATAAATCCTAAGTTATTCTAACTATATAGTCAAAGCATACGATGATTAGTGCAATTACACTTGGCAATCATGGCAAGAAGAGGTTATATCTACGCATAGTGATATTACTAAGAAAGATATAGAACATAGCCATCACTTCCCTATAATAGTTGTGCTCTGCCTACCCTATACTCGGGAGATGGACTACAAAGGACTCAACAGGACCGTCACTCCCGTGATCTACCACACGGTCCATAATATAGGGTGCAATCACGGGTAAATACAGTATAGGCACCACGCCTACACAATGTTTACCACTCACCCATGATATCAATGAGCAAGCGCTATACGATCCTATACATAAATATAATTCTGATCGAACTATGCCAAGCATATAATCAAAGTAGACTAAGAACAACTAATTGAGAACATAATCAAATAGAGTAAAGTCATATCCAATATGATAGAATAGACTAAAGTCATATTCACACAAATGATGAACTAGATGAATAATATAAGAACAAATACAAAAGTAGGAGAGAATTACCAAGTATTCTCTTGACAGATCCGAAAATCAAGCAATGCTTGGCTCCTTCTAGTTCTAATCCTATGTAGCTATGCTAAACAAGAGATCTAATTGAGATGGTGGCTCTAGGGCTTCTCTGAATGAATGGAATGAGTTCTCTCTCTTATGAATTGAATGAATTAGGGTTTCTCCTGGGCCAGGGGCCTTGCTTATATAGCCCTCTAGGAAGCACCACAGCCCTTGGATCAAACCGACCTTGATTAGTGACTTTTTATTTATCCTCAAAGGCAGTGGAGGCAGGATCCACGAGATCGCTCCTGATTGGTCACCAAGGTGGGGCGGCCGCCCCTGTTGCCTGGCCTATGGGCCCTACCCTCCGGGGGAAGATCTTCTCGAGTCTTCTAGAGTATACTTTTTCATAGTATGGTCGATTTCTCTCTATATAAATCTAACATGTGGACCTCCTTTGGTTCTTTCCTGGTAACCGCCTGTAGAAATAGATATTCACCAAAACTCATGAAATCCTGTCAGTGTAACACCTATATCTAGATAGTATTTATGTTTAGGTCCTTTCTCATGCTATGTTGACGGTTAAAAATGATACTTATCTACCGTCAACACACATGACGAACCACCCTCCTCGGAGTCGATGCTTGAGGATGTCATGGTGCTCATGAGGAGCTCCAAGAGGGACTACAAGTGATGGCATGGCAAACCGATGGATGTGTCTTCTACAGGCTATGGGGTGACTATAGGTCCTCACGACATTGTGCAGCCCGTAAGGCCACGCTGGTTGTGACGGTGCAACACTCATCTCTAGGGAGAGCGGTGGTCCCCTTGAGAGTTGCGCCAAGGCATTAGAGAAGATGAATTAGAGGTGATGGAGATCCTCCTAGGACAGGCGTGGTCCCAGGATGGCGTCAAGCTGACGCTCCAGTCTTGGGTAGTTGAAGTCGTGGGGCTAAGTGCCCTTTAGATGCCTACACCTCATCAGCATGCAGACGGAGGCTAGCCATTAACTCGATGATGGAGTCAACATCGACAGGTGAGTCAGATGACCTAGTAGGGGGTGGTAGGACACACTCCCCATTTGGACCGATAGGATCTTGGTCTCCGACACACTCATCAAAACCTAGAGGGGATGCAAGGTCGACTGACATGGAAGCAGGACCAGGTCATGATCCACCCCCGTGCAGAGGAGATCTAGGCTCCCAAACTGGATATGAGAGCCCAGAGTGAAGTGAACATGGTGATCAGCCATCCAAAGTCTGGTGAAGCGGATCGTGATGAGAAGGGCCCCTACCTAGCGCACCAACTGTTGGTGTCTAGAACCACGCCCTAGACACTAAGATGAGTAAATTTGTATCTACACGTCTGGCCCTGGATGGTGTGCAATGCAGACACAAGGGTTTATACTAGTTCAGGCAAAAATATCCCTACATCCAGTGAATGTTGCTACTACTAATGTTGCCTTGCACCAGAGTGCTCGTAGTAGGTGGTTACAAGCTTTTGAGAGATGGAGCAGATCCCAAGTCTCTTTGGTGGTGTGTGAGCTTAAGTGCTTGCTCAGTCAGTTGTCTTTCAATTGGGGGGTCCTCTTGGATGTGGCCCCTACCTCCCCTTCTATAGTTCCCAAGGGGAGGGCTTGTGTTACAATTGTGGTTGAAAGGTGAAGGGGAAAAGACGAAAGAGAAAAACAAAAATGTGGCCACGGGCGTGGCCATCTTCCTCCTTATCCGGTTTGAGCAGTTTACCCTATAGCTCAGGGATGCAATGAGCGTCAAGCTTTTGGCCTCTCCATCCACTAGTGCAACGTGTTGTGGCCACGCTTTGGCCTGTATGCTTTTGTACCATCAAGGATGGTGGTGCATGTGCCTAGATTTGTGTAGAGAGAGTGTTAGGTAGCATAGTTGCCGCTACCCCCATTGCCACAGGGGCATGGACACCATCATGGTGGAATGACCGGGGTCATGTCGAGTCATACCATGGCTCCCATGCCCCCTGTTCACTAAGGACAGTCGTGTTTGTCCCATCATTGGGAATAGGCATCGTGGTAGGGGCCCACATGACTCCTAATTGCGCCCGAGACCCTAGCATTGCCCTTGGGCAAGGTGGAAAGATGTGATGACGTTATAAGGGCTTGGGTGAGGCGGAGATTGCTCTTGAGAGATTAGCTCCGCCCGAAACCTTGCAGTAGGTCTTGGGGCAAGGCGAAGATTGCATCCAAGGGGTCTGCCTCACCCGAGTCCTTTTAGGTGGGATTGGGTGAGGCAGAGACTACCCTTAAGCCTCGGGAAGTAAGTGTAGACATATTGTTTACTTCTTTTGGCTGGGTACCCCCGACATTAGTACCCGACATTACCTATGAACTCCACATAAGCCTTAGTTGTAGGAAGAAGAAAATGCATAACATCTTTATTGCCTTGGTGAGGATCCACAAAAACCACATATATTGAGGGACTTGAGAGTGTCATACAATGGGATCTCTAAATTTTATTTTAAAAACTTATAAAAAAACTCTAGAACAATGGTGAAACAAAGAACTTGAGACATAGTGCTTGACTTTATTGTTCTGTCTTTCAATTAGTCAAGGCCCAAGTGAAGGCTAAGAAGCCCCATGGTTGAAGGTAATATGGGTAAGTTAGAAAATCAGATCGGTTTATTCTAATCCAGAGGAGAATTTTTTATTGAATGCATATGTACTTTTGAGATGTGAAAATATTGTAGCAACTCTTGATCCATTGCCGAGTTGAGCTTTGCTAAGGGACTAGCAAAGGTTAAGCTTGGGGGAGCTTGTTGAGGTCTCTAACATCAAATATAAATCGTAAACATAACCTGCATATATACATAATTCCATCACCAAACATAGGTATAGGGGTTTAAACTAATGAATTCCATGAGCTTTGGTGAATATTCGTATGTAGGAAGATTTATCCAGAAAACAACCCTAGGACCAGTGTCATACACTCCAAACAAGACACCCGACGGCAGCAATTGATTCTATCCACAAAAACTGTGAAAGACAACTCTAGAAGGTTCTAGAAGACACCACGACAAAGCATGGGACGAGAGGCCACTATAGCAGGCGACCCAGCCCATGGGGGAGGTCGCCTGGCCCCCTTATGGCCCTACCTGGCAATTCTCTTTCAGAAGCTTCCTCCACTACCTCCTAGGATTGCATCTACGCTGTCCTTCAAGTCGGTTTGATCCAAGGGCTCACGTTGCACCACAGGGCTATAAATATAGGCATGCACCCTCCTCCCTAGAGTTATCCTAAAACCTTAATTCATATTCTCTAGTCTTTAGAAATAGAGAGAGGAGAGAAGGAAAGAGTTTGGAGGAGGTACTGGCCTGTCGATGCTCCCTCTATGGCTTGTACCTAGGCAGAAGTTAATCTACGTCTGTGATTTCTCTAGTAATCAACTTCTTATTCAAGTAAGCAACGTGTTTATATTGTTCTCTAGTTTGCTCTTTTGAGCGCTTTAATCTATGGCCATTATGTTAAAGTACAATTCATAGTGTAAGCATGGTGCTTAGACTCGGGTTACTCAAGAATACACCCTCATTTTTTTGGATCGGTGGTAGCTCGCGAAGGTGACTTTTATATCTTCATTGAATTCTCTGTAGTCCACCTTCTATTAATAGGACTAGCATGGCTTTTAGTTGCTTATAGGGAAGAAACTATGTATTTGTTCCTTATAAGACATCTCCCTAGATAGAACAGTAGAAGGCATAGCTTACCGAGATTAGAACTAGAAGACCTTAGTGATCTCCTCTACACTCTTGACCTTCTTAAGTCTTGTTGCTGCTTTGGGTTGAGTTGGACCGTAGTTAGCCTCATATGTTTCCCTGTGGATACGATATTTGAATACCTCTGGGTGAAAGCTACAGCGGTATCTGTGCGCTTGCGGATTTGTTTGTGTGTGTTAATTTATACCAACAACGATGCGCAAGGGTGAGGCGAGTGTGACTACAAGATGAATTGTGGCGAGGTGGAGCGGTGGCAGAGAAATTGCTAGCGAACTGATGGTGCTCGACGACGGTGAAAAAGGATGAAGACGAGCTCGGCAGCTGGCTTGGCACTTAAGGGTGATGGAGTGGCTTAGGGGCGTCCAACAGCTACTTGAGAAACGTCCAGACGGAGCAGCTGTGCGTCACACACGCATGAAGCGGTGGATGAGGGCGACCGTCAATGACAAGCTATTGCGTGGCAGCTACTTTGGCAAGCACTATAGTAGACTAAAACTACCCCCTTTCCCTTCCATTTTCTCTTGATTCCAAACATAAACTCGAGGAGCTCCAAGAACAGAAGTTATTCATCTTCATCTGGTCTCTAAGTTTGCTTTAAGGATCACCTCCTAATCCTAACTGGATTGACAAATCAAAGTTAGAGATGATAGGGAGACTGAAACTGAAAACCGGAACCTTCAGTTAATAGTTAGGGTTTAGGAAAACAGTTAGGTTTGTCACTTTGGTGGATTAATTAGTGATTAATTAATGATCAAACTAAACAACCAATAACATCATTGTGAAGTACAAACTTTTTACTTCAAAATTGTGCCATTGCTTGAACAAGTTTATTTATGAAATTCATTTTAATAAATTCCTCAAAATTGAATCCAATGCTGAAATCCAGTCAGTCAAAATGACTAATTGTTGAAATCCAAGTTTGAATTCAAATTTGAGGCTCAAATTTTAAGGGTTTAGACTTGAATTCATACTCCATACTTGACACTAGTGTAAAGCGCCTACTTTACACCTCAAAGTTTATTAGAGCATAATTTCAAGTATTTTAGTGAAATTCAAAAATAGAAAGCTACAAAGTACCTTAAAAGATTTTTTGGTTTAAGCTCAACACATCACATATGAATTGCATTTCGAGCAAGTAAATATTAATTTTAGTGAATGCAAGGCATTGTTAGCTACCATTGATGACATGATCAAGTTTTAGTGTTGCTTAACACTAGGGGTGTTACCAGGGGTCACATAACAAGAGAAAACCAAATGGCTTAGAAATCTAGAGATTTCTGCTAGAAAACACCAGAAGGTTCGTGAGATAGACATGTGGGCCGGCCTATAGGTGGGGCTAGCTGCCCCCATAGGGTGCCACCTCTTGGAGATATTTCGCACGATGGTTTCTATTGTTTATCTAGTTCCAAAGAATATACTACTACAATACGAATCATAATCAAGAGGGCAGAGGTGTAAATATATGGCAAAATAATAAAATCTACCTAATCCAAATCCTTAGGTGGTTTTTCTGGTTCTAGAAAGACCATGAAATGGTGACCATTTACCTTGAATAACGTACCTTCGTCATTTTGAAGTGTTACCACTCCATGTGACAAAGTACTTATAACCTTGAATGGTCCTTCCCATTTGCTCTGAAATTTTTCATGCCCAGATAATTTCACCCTGAAATTAAAAAGTAATACCTTATCTTCTAGGGCAAACTTCTTCTTGATCCTCTTATCGTGCCATCTTTTTTGTGCTTTCCTTGTATATCTTGGCATTGTGATATGCTTTTTCTCGCCATTCATCAAGCTCGGAGAGTTGCATCTTCCTCTTGGTTCTGGCAGCTTCCAAGTCCATTCTCCATCGTTTGATGGCCTAGTGAGCCTTGAATTCTAGATCAACAAGTAGATGATAGGTATTCCCATAGACATGTTGGTATGGTGACATCCCAAGTGGTGTTTTATAGGCTGTTCTGTAAGCCCACAGTGCATCAGGTAGTCTATCCTTCCATGCAGTCCCTATCTCATTGACCGTCTTTTGCAGAATGTTCTTAATTTGCTTCTTCGATGTTTCTGCTTGGTCACTTGTCTGATGGTGGTATGGAGTAGTGACATTATGATAGATCCCATGTTTTCACAAGTACTTGCGAAAGTTCTTGTCAATGAAGTGAGTGCCTCCATCACTAATCATCATTCTCGAAACTCTGAAACATGGAAATATTATTTCTTTAAACATCTTCTTGGAGTTCTTTACATCAGCAGCACTACATGGCATGGCTTCAACCCACTTAGAGACATAGTCAACTACCATCAAGATGTACTCATAGTTCTTTGACTTTGAAAACGGTCCCATGTAGTCGATTCCCCACACATCGAAGAGCACGATCTAGAGGTTATTGGTGAGTGGCATGACGTCTCTTGAATTGATGTTCCCATGCCTTTGACATGATCCACACCTCTGGATGAAGTCCCTCTTGTCTTCATACATGGTTGGTGTCATAGGGTCAGAACCGTGGCAAGCATAGTTGTTTGAGTCGATGTCAGAGTACGGGTCTCCGGTGGCTCGGGTAGACTCAAGAACACAAGAATCATAGAGAGAACATAGTGGTTTATCCTGGTTCATGCTAATCGATGCCCTACGTCGAGAAGATGATGATCCTTATACTCAAAAGCACCCAAAATTAGGGGTTACAACAAAGTGTAAAGAGAGATTTAGTAGGGGGTTAGTTCGGTGCTAATCCAAACTACCGGTGGAGTCTTCCCCTCTTTGGAGAGGAGGAAGAAAATAGGATCCGGTGTAGGAGCTCTCAGTGCTCCTCTCTAGGTTGCCCTACTTTTGGTGCTGAGCAGGAGCAAATGGAATGGAATGATCTATGTTGGATCGATCCCCTCCCCCTTCCTAGGTCTGACCTTATCCCTTATATAACAAGATAGGTCGGGTACATGGTGGTTTCGGGAGATGAGTCTATGGTCTATATGTGCTAGAGTCTAGGAGGTTCTTGTAGTGGTGCTCTATGGACCGTGGCGGTGTCCTAAAACCGAAGAAGCCTTGGGCATCGTCCGACTGCTCTATTCTGACACTCTACGTGTTAGGCTATGTCGGCTTGGATCGGCCCCCCCTAGGTGGACCTTCTAGGGTATTCTTGGTGGCGAAGGAGGTCGGCTCCAGGGGCTGACGTGTGGGCCCAGGAGCTGCCCAGCCCCTAGAGGCTCAAGGAAGCTTGTCTTCTTATGTCATGCCCCATGCATGACCCTACCACGAAAGTGGACAGCAAATCCATGCCCAAAGCACAACATATGGGAGCCCCTGAGCCTCGATGGATCGGGGCTTGTCTTCTTGCACCCAGGCCTTGGCTGGTATCACAAGCTAGGTAGGAGCCAAGGCCCAAGCTCAAGCATGTTGTCGATCAGGAGCCTAAAGCCTAGGCAAGCCCCTGAGCCTTGAGCATGGGCTACGCCATGCCCAGGCTTGGTCAAGTATCTTCGTTGGAGGGTGCTTGCGAGCGTACCTGATGGGTATAGCCTCTGAGCCCCTATGTGATCCTAGAGGGGCCAGTCGAGGGGGTCCCTTTAGTCAGGAACCATTGATCCTGAGGCTTAACATACCCATATGTTAGGATCTCGTGAGGAGCATCCGAGCCCTTTGTGGCCTCACTTGGCCTGATTCGTGATGGAAATGTAGGGCTAAATTCGATCTTCTAGTGACTGAACTAGCCATGGCAGGGATGATTTCTACTGACGGGAGTGTGTTGCCCTATGTGGAGCCATTTCCCTTAATGTGATAGGGATGCTTGGCTATCGGGGCCAAGTGGTTGTGGTGTTGACCACTTCTCTGCTCCTATATCACATAGGTCTATGACCGAGTGAGGGTTCAGTAAACTCATCTGGGAGTTACCGACTTTAGGCATAGGGGTACCCTTCCTTTTCGTTAGGACCTACCTTGGGTTGGGTGATTGAGAGCATTTGGGCTCTAACTCAGGGCCATCTAATCACCTAGCGTGCCATGCCCATCTAGGGGCTTCGATAGCAGGCCCCAATCCTCTTGGGATGGCCTTCTTGGGTTGACCTTCTACAGTCGTATTGATGAGGACATCGCCAAGATGGAGTCGAGGACGACTCCAATTCAAGAGGGGGAGGATGATGAGGACATCGCCACGCTGGACACACCGACGCTATGGTCTTCTCCAAGTTGCAATTCGTCCCCAACTCAGCTGTCACGTCACCCTCGGATTCAGCAGACACGGCGTCACTGTTTTGGTCATAACTCTCTCATACGACATCGAAACGGGGCGTTCTTGGATGCGTTGGAAAGGGAACGACGACGCCATCGTTTTGAATCTGGTCCTAGTTCCAGAAGGTCCGTGGATCATTCTGTGTGACCACGGCAAGGTGCTGCATCACCTATTTGGGCCAACTTGGCCATGTATCGTGTCGGGCCTTAATCCCAAGTTGTGGATGCCCAACCCCTAGCTGTCCTCAACCCTAGGTCGAGTCTTAGACTATAAAAATAGCTGCCGCCACTGCTAGACAATTGGGTTTTGTTTAGAGTTTAGTTTTCCATCGAGAAACTGAATCGTTCATTGTAACTGTGGTGACAAATCCTTTTACAGTGACATGGCCAAGATGGAGTCGAGGACGACTCCAATTCAAGAAGGGGAGGATGATGAGGACATCGCCACGCTGGACACACCGACGCTATGGTCTTCCCCAAGTTGCAATTCGTCCCCAACTCAGCTGCCACGTCACCCTCGGATTCAGCAGATACGGCGTCACTGTTTCGGTCATAACTCTCTCATACGACATCGAAATAGGGCGTTCTTGGATGCGTTGAAAAGGGGACGACGACGCCGTCGTTTTGGATCTGGTCCCAGCTCCAGAAGATCCGTGGATCATTCTGTGTGATCATGGCAAAGTGTTGCGTCACCTATTTGGGCCAACTTGGCCATGTATCGTGTCGGGCCTTAAGCCCAAGTTGTGGACGCCCAACCTCTGGCCGTCCTCAACCCTAGATCGAGTCTTAGACTATAAAAACAGCCGTTGCCGCTGCTAGACAATTGGGTTTTGTTTAGAGTTTAGTTTTCCATCAAGAAACTGAATCGTTCATTGTAACTGTGGTGACAAATCCTTTTACAGTGATCCAGGGCCCCTGTTCTTGATCTCCTCCACTGTGTCGATTAGTCCTTTGGAACCGAGTTTTTGAACCCTCAATTGATATTTGCATCATTCATATTTGCAATTTTAGATTACGTGTTTTACCTTCTTGCTTGTGTTCTTCGATTTGCTTGCAGGAAAAGCCTTCTTGGCGAGGTCAATCAAGTTGGGCTTGGTTGATAACCAACGGAGCAGTGGTGTAACGGTTGCAGGGTTCGAATCGTGTCTGATTTGAAGCCGAATCACCAACGTTGAGATCTCCACAAGTCGAACTTGCCGGTTACCTCTCGGAAGATCGGGCCTGTATCTCTTCAATTGGTATAAGAGCATTTAGGTTTACCGCAAGGTATATTCTCGTTTGCCTTAGATTCATTTTTGTTCATTACCTAGAGTCCACAAAAAGCCCAAAAAGATTTCAATTTCCGCTGTCCTATCACCTTTTGTGCCTTTGCAATTTCATTTCAGATTCGCGTTGTTGAGTTTGTGTCCGTGGTCGAGTCATGTTGCTGGTTTAGGATTGTGTTCGTGGTCGTAGTCAATCGCCCGTTGCTGTGATTTTTGTTTTCCACCGCTATCCCATCCACTATTCCCAAACAACAAGTTGAAGCCACCACATTACTCGACTTGCCCCCGCTAGCCGCCTTGTGTAACTTCTTGCCACCGCGCAAACCCTAGATAGGTTGCCAGCCGCTCTTATTTTACCTGCATCGCAGCCCTCCTTACATCATCAGGCGAATACCTACTGTCACTGTTGGAGTCACAGGGACGTTCTTGTGATCGGTGTTGGAGTTTAGGGACGCTTTGCCCTAACTGTCGCTGCCGTGTTGTGTCTACCGGAAAACATAACTTGAGATACCTTCGGTAAAACAGGCATAACTTTTCGCTCGTTTATCGGAAAAATCTGAAATTTTTACAGAAGCTTCTTGACACCATTTGGAGCCGACCCAAACTGGGCTTTGCCCTATTTGGTTTCATCAAATTTGCCAAATAAAATCAGGAAAGTAAAGAAAAAAATTGTTAAAGCTTTTGCACGCTTTTCAGAGAACGTGCTGTATTTCTGTAGACCACATCCCACCTCAGTTGTAGGTGCCAATTTTTGTGGTTGCATCTTTTTTGATCCTTGTTTAGAGAAAATATAAAAAAAATAGTGAAAAAATAAAAAAGTTTGATTCCTACTAGTGCCTTTTGAAAAAATCAGGGAAAATTCAGGAAAAAGGAAAAATCCGGGTTATTTGCTTGTTCTGTGAGTTCTTTCCATCATCCTTTGTTTTCTCCTTGTTGCGCTACGTCTTGACACGTCTTAGCTAGCAGCTATGATTTGTACTTTGGATCCGGATTGAACAATCGCTAATCTGTATTTGTTAATTGCTAATCCTTGCTGTCATATTGTGTGCCTACCCATAGCTCCACATATTCTTCTATCAGCAAAGGTTCATCTTGCAACTGTTACCCACACTCAACAACAGATTACTTCATCACTTTGGTTTTGCTCTTGTTTGGCGTTGGTAAGAATACAGGCAAGACGGTGGTAAGCCGCTTGTGATTTTGCATTCCACTTTCACCACCACCACCACCACCACCACTTGTTTCCTTTTAGTTGATAGGGATAATACTTTGGTGTTGTCTTTTTCTATCTTCTAACCATGGCAGGATCTCCGACGGACTTTAATGAGTGCGTGTCCAAGGGCGAACTTACAACGTTCATGACTGAACAACGTAATCTTATGACCGAGCTGACTCGCAATGTGAACAATCTGGTCACCCACATTGAACAACTCAAGCAACGTCCTCCATCTCATCGTGCTGCTGATGATGATGCGAATGATTTTGGTGATGACGATGCGGATGTGAATGCTGACGGTTATGCCCGTCACTGCCTCAACTTCAACCGTCGCGGTATGGGAGGTAATAATCATGGTAATAATGATTCTTTTGCTAAAATTAAATTTAGCCTTCCTCCTTTTATTGGTAATGTTGATCCAGAGGCTTATTTAGATTGGGAGCTTACTGTTCAACAAAAATTTGATTCTCATAATGTTCCTGCTGAGCATAGAGTTAGACTTGCTACTAGTGAGTTTACTAATTTTGCTTTGTTCTGGTGGAATGATCTTTGCAATGCTAATAATGCTGCTGCTATGCCTCAAACTTGGAATGCTTTAAAGCAACGTATGAAATCTCGTTTTGTTCCTCCTTATTACCAACGTGATTTATGTTTGAAACTACAAACTTTAAAACAAGGTGATAAAGGAGTAGAAGCTTACTATCAAGAATTGCTTATTGGTTTAGCCCGTTGTGGTATAAATGAAGATGATAATGATGCTAGTGCTAGATTTTTTGGTGGTTTAAACCATGATATACAAAACATACTTGATTACAAAGATTGGCGCAATTTTTCCCAATTGTATCATCTTGCTATTAAGGCAGAACGTGAAGTACAGGGACGCAAACAACACCAGCCTTTCAGGTCTAACAATGGGAGGAATTTTCAGCAGCGTTCAGAACCGGATACGCCCAAGATTCCTGTTGTCTCACAGCCATCGACACCTCCATTTTCTTCTGGGTAAGTAAATTGTCTAATGTGCAGAAGAAAGGTGCCACTCCGGGTGCTTCTACTAGCTCCTCCTCGTCCAGCGCTAAAATCATTTGCCACCGATGCAAAGGCATGGGACATGTCATGAAGGATTGCCCCAGTCGTCGTGCTTTCATTGCTACCGAGGATGGATATGTAAGTACTAGTGATGTTGAAGATGATTTAGCCCTTGCTGCTAACATTGATGCAGATTCCACCGAGGGCGATCAAGACAAGGAGGCCATCATCATTGACTCTGTGGCTGCTGCCACAGACTACCCTAGCCTTCTTGTGTAGCGTGTGTTGAGTACACGTGTGGGACATGAAGAAGAGATGAAGATCCAATGAAACAATTTGTTCCACATATATTTCATTGTGCAGGGTTGTCGTGTTCTCACTATCATTGATAGCGGAAGTTGCAATAACTTGGTGAGTTCAGATTTGGTTGAGAAGCTTGGCTTGACCACACGACAACATTCGTATCCATATAAACTTCAATGGTTCAATAATAGTGGTAAGACTAAGGTAACTAAATCAGCACGCATTAGCTTTTTCACAGGTTCTTATCATGATACTGTTGATTTTGATGTTGTCCCTATGCAAGCTTGTTCCATTTTGTTAGGTCGTCCATGAGAATTTAATAATGATGCTTTACACCATGGTAGAACTAATACATACACTATCATACATAAGGACAAGAAAATTACATTGCTGCCTTTGTCTCCTACGGATATTATTAAACATGTTAAAGAGATTAAAAATAAACCTCCAACTGACATTGCTAAAAATAATGGGATTAGGTTAAAAGGAGGTACTTTTCTTGCTACAACTTCTGCTACTGCTGAGTTATGTGATAATCTTGAATGCACCATGTTATACTATGTTTTGTCAACCTATTATGTCTGGTGCATTGCCTGCTGTCACTGACCTTTTGTAGGAGTTTGCTGATGATGGGATGAAGTCTAGGACGACTCCAATTCTAGAGGGAGAGGATGATGAGGACATCGCCAAGATGGAGTCGAGGATGACTCCAATTCAAGAAGGGGAAGATGATGAGGACATCGCCACGCTGGACACACCGACGCTATGGTCTTTCCCAAGTTGCAATTCGTCCCCAACTCAGCTGCCACGTCACCCTCGGATTCAGTAGATACGGCGTCACTGTTTCGGTCATAACTCTCTCATACGACATCAAAACGGGGCGTTCTTAGATGCGTTGGAAAGGGGACGACGACGCCGTCATTTTGGATCTAGTCCCAGCTCCAGAAGGTCTGTGGATCATTCTGTGTGACCATGGCAAGGTGCTGCATCACCTATTTGGGCCAACTTGGCCATGTATCGTGTCGGGCCTTAAGCCCAAGTTGTGGATGCCCAACCCCTGGCCGTCCTCAACCCTAGGTCGAGTCTTAGACTATAAAAACAGCCGCCACCACTGCTAGACAATTGGGTTTTGTTTAGAGTTTAGTTTTCCATTGAGAAACTGAATCGTTCATTGTAACTTTGGTGACAAATCCTTTTACAGTGATCCAGGGCCCCTGTTCTTGATCTCCTCCACTGTGTCGATTAGTCCTTTGGAATTGAGTTCTTGAACCCTCAATTGATATTCGCATCATTCATATTTGCAATTTTAGATTGCGTGTTTTACCTTCTTGCTTGTGTTCTTCGATTCGCTTGCAGGAAAAGCCTTCTTGGTGAGGTCAATCAATTTGTGTTTGGTTGATAACCAACGGAGCAGTGGTGTAACGGTTGCAGGGTTCGAATCCTGTCTGATTTGAAGTCGGATCGCCAACGTCAAGATCTCCACAAGTCGAACTTACCGGTTACCTCTCGGAAGATCGGGCCTGCATCTCTTCACGTAGGTCAGGGCATGGGGAGCATGCTAAGCTTGGGTAGGGAACCTCATTGGGTCTATAGCTCAGTGGCTCCTGACTCAACTCTGGGGAATTGTTGGTTTTTGGGGGTGCACCGCCCGAGCGCCGGTCAATCAAGGGGTCAAGTTATGGGGAGCCGGTGCAGCCCCCAAGGCTATCGTGGGGCCTCCTTGTCAGCGGGTGTGGTGGCTTCTGGGCACGTCTCATCTGCTAACGCTTTATGCAGGCGGTTTGATGGTGTTTGGGCCATCGTGCTTGATGGAGGGGTTAAGGCGCGGTGTGTGCTCCTGCACCATCGCACTTCGTCTGGGAGATGGGACATCAGGCCACGTGGAGTGGATCTGGTGGAGGAGGAGTCGTAACACTTGGTGCGCGTAGATCTAGGCCGTTGGTGGTGGTCAATGGGCCCGAGGGGAGCCGGATACCCTTAAGTCCCGCAAGGAGACATGCGCGGAGTGGGTGGCACGCTTAGTGGAAAGTGGAGAAGGGGCTTGACTCATCGTTAGTGCCCCCTGACACCACCTTTACTACATGGCCACCATCACACAACTGCTCTAAGGTGTGTTTCAAGGATTGGCCTCTTTAGCCATCACCCTGAGGCCTCTTTAGCTGTCGATGGCTAATCGGAAGGCCTAGAGCCACTCTTAGCTTGTCGACTAGGGCTATAAATTAAAGAGGGGCCCCAAGGACATGGTGCCTTCTATCCCTCCTCTAGCTCCTCTTCTTCCTCTTAGATTCAACTCCTAGCAGCCATGGTGACGATGAAGTGTGACGCTTCCCTTCAGGTGAGCCTGGCTTGCGTCGTCGGGCGATCGCTCCCATGAGGGTGGAAGGATTCCAATGAAGAGAAGGCGATGGCATCGTGCATAGCGAGGTAAGGGTCAGCGTAGAGGGATGCTATCCTTTCCTCCTGCACTACCACCCGCGACACTTCCCTGACCATTCATGCCACCGTGCTTCTTCCCCACTATCTTCCTCTGGAGGGTGGAAGAATCCTAGCGATATGAATCGCTGTGGCTTCCCACTTTTATAAGAGGAAGAGCACCCCATCGCCTTGGGGGTGATCGTCTAGCTTAGAGCTCAGAAGCAAAGCTCAGAAGGCAGGGGTTTAAGCTCAATGGAGGGCTTAGGCAGTTCTAGCAATTCATCAAGAGGTTCGGGTTCTATGGTGCCTTCATCTTCCTCCTCATCGATGAAGAACTAGGCATCATCTTCAAGGTTGGGTTCAATCAAGTCATCAAGAGGTGCAACCTTAACATCTTCCACTAAGTCTAGCTCAAGAATTGGCTCAATCTTATCGTTACGAGAGTGAGTGATGGGCACAGAGAGATCAAAATTTTTCCCAAGTCTTATGTTCAACTTCCCCTTTTTTCCTTCATGGATAAGTCTTTCTATTGGTTGTCCTATCAATAGGCCAAACTCTATAACATCAAAGATATAAAAATTCAAGTGCACTTTGATTCCATTTACCAAAATAGGAAGGGGACAAATAATTCCCAAACTTGGAACAATGTGTCCTAAAAGACTTTTTAACAATTTGGTTGTTGGGGCTAATGGCATATCTTTTAATAAATCATGAGCAAAAATTGAAGGCATGATATGGATACCCACAACCGAATTGTAAAAGGCATCGAAAGAATCCTTGTTAATTTGGCAAAAAATGGTAATAGAGGGTGAATCTAAGTGAATTACTTCAGGAGAAAGCTTTGATTCTTCTAACCATTCATCACTCATGATGGACACTAGGTCTTTCACTGTCTTTTTATGGAAAGCTTCCTCAGAAGGGTCTAAAGGTTCTACAAATGATGATTTTCTAGGCTTCTGAGGTTTCCTCATTACATAGTAATTCGAGGTATTTCCAAAAAGGTCATCCTCAAATTCAAGCATAAAATTCAAAATTGGAGTTGTCTCCTTTTTTGGTGGTTCGGGATCTGGAATAGCTAAAGTTGGTGATGGTTCTGGTAAAGATTTGGGTTTAGCTAATTAGGATTCTTCTTCTAACAACTTCTCTCTTTCTTCAAGAAGGTCTGCTAAGATTTTCATGAGAATGCTTCTCCCCTTTTCGGCGGAGACATGCATGAACAAACCTCCTGTGGCCGTATTAAGATATTCTATGGTTTTTCTAGTAAGGCCCATGAAAAATTATTGGAGAAGAATAGGTTCTAAAATGGTAAGGTTAGGGCCAGAATTAAGAAGAGTGTTAAAGCATTCCCATGCCTTGCCTAGAGACTCTTTCTTCTTTTGTTTAAAATTTAGAACCTCTACATGAAGTTTAACTACCCTATAGGTGGGGAAGAATTGTAAGCAAAAGCTAGAGCATAGCGCTCCCTAATCTCCTTGGCTACTACCAATATTGAGCAAATACCAATGTTTGGCTTCTCCCGTCAAAGAGAAAGGAAAAGGCTTCCATCATAAGGTCTCATCTGACATGCCTTGAATGTGTAGGCATGCATAGGTTTGCTCAAACTCACGTAGGTGGGAATAGGGGTTTTCATCTACTTCACTAGAAAAAGGTTGATCTTAAACCATATTGATTAACCACGGGCGTAGCTCATAGCTAGGTGCGAGGATAGATTTGAAAGATTCTACTGGCTTTAGGCTAGTACCCATGGGTGCACCATATTGGTAGAGAAGGGTGGATACAGGATCCATGATAAAAGGTAAAGATAAAAGTATAATACATGATTAAGCTAGACTCAAAGTTAACTCAGCAAACCGTTTATCGACAACGGCGCCAGAAATGCTTGTTGGTATAAATTAAATGCACACAAAGAAAATATATATATCCACAAGCACACAGATATTATACCATTATAGCACTTCATCGAGAATAACCCAGTTTCAATATCGAACCCAAAGGAACAGTTAGTGAGAATAACTAAGTCTTAATCTTAACCCAACTTCACAATCAAGGTTGGAAAAGAGGAATATAAAGGAGATTACTGAGATATGTCTAGTTCCAATCTTGGTAAGCTTTGCTTTCTATTGTTCTATCATGGGAGATGTCTAATAGGAAATAAATTCAGAGTTTCTTCCCTAAAAGCGATCAAATTCCTGCTAGTCCTATTAATGGGAGGTGGACTATAGAGGATTCAACGAAGCTATAAAAGTCACATTCACGAGCACCACCAATCTAGAAAAATGAGGGTGCATTTATGAGTAACCCTAGTCTAAGCACCACGCTTACACTATTTGTACTACTTTAATCTAGACCCACCAAGATCAAAGCACTCAAAAGAGAGTCATAAACTTGAAGAACAATATGAACAAGTTGCTTACTTGAATCAAAAGTCGATTACCAGAGAAATCTAAGAAGCAAGCTCTAGTAGAACTTGATTCTACCAGAGTACAACCATAGAGAGAGCACCAATAGGCTAGGACTCATCTAAACCTCTACTCTCTCACTCTATCTCTCTATCTCTAATACTAGATCCTATGGAGGACTAATCTTCTTTTGATTGGTAGCCCTAGATCCTGGTGGAAATATGAATTAAGGTTCTTGGCCTTTCAGCTCTCAGGATCTAGACTTGGCCTCTCTCCAGGGGGTACATGCCTTTATTTAAAGCCCTGAGGGTGCAACGTGAACCCTTAGATCAAACCGACTTAAGGAACAGTGTAGATGCAATCCTAGGAGGCGATGGAGGAACATTCTAGAAGTTCTTAACAAGTGGGCCCCATAAGGGACCGAGCGGCATGGTGGTGGGGCCGATCGGCCCCACACATCATCCTCTTGGGGTCTGTTGTGGTGTGGTGTCTTCTGGTGCCCTTTGGAACCTTCTAGAGTAGTTTTTGTCGTGGTTAAGTTTAATTCTATTTGACATTTTGATCCTCCTTTCCAGTTTTCTGATTAAATCCTACTGAAAACATAGATTCACTAAAACTCATGGAAACTATCAGTAATAACCTCCTACTCTATGATATTGATCTATTTTCACCATTTATGCAAGGTACGTTGATGGTTCTTGATGTATGTTAACTACCGTCAACAGTCATGTAGGGTTCTATTGGCAGTTTATCAAAGACTTTTCACAATCGCTAGCCCCTCACTAACCTGTTAGCTAAGGATGCATCTTTTGAGTTCACAGATGAGTGCTTAACTGCTTTCCGTACTCTTAAGAAAGCACTCATCTTAGCGCCAATCATCCAACCACCGGATTAGTTGCTGCTTTTCGAGATCATGTGTGATGCTAGTGACTATGCTGTTGGTGCGGTCCTTGACCAAACCAAAGATAAGAAGCATCACGCGATCGCATATGCTAGCAAAACGCTGATAGGAGTGTAGCTCAACTACGCTACCACTGAAAAAAAGCTCTTAGTAGTCGTTTTTGCTATCAACAAGTTTAGGTCTTACTTAGTGGGCGCAAAAGTAATTGTTTATACTGATCATGCGGCATTAAAATATCTGCTCACTAAGAAAGACGCTAAACCTTGTTTAATAAGATGGATTCTCTTACTCCAAGAATCTGACCTTGAAATTAAAGATAAAAAGGAGTAGAGAATACTATCGTTGATCATCTTTCACGTATGCAAGTTACTGACATGCAAGAACTTCCAATAAATGCTTCCTACGCAATGACATGCTGCTCAAGGTGACGGACTCCTACCCGTGGTATGCAAATATTGTGAATTACATGGTTTCAGGCTATGTACCACCGGGCAAAAATAGGAATAGTTACAATTCGAAAGCTGAAGTCACCTTTGGGATGATCCATATTTGTACCGGGTCTGTTCGGATGGCTTGCTGAGAAGATGCATGCCAATAGCCTAGGGACTACAAATCATTGAAAGATGCCATGCAGCACTATATGGAGGCCATTACAGAGTATTCTATACACAAGCCAAAATCTAGCAGTGTGGGTTCTTTTGGCCGACTATGTACGAGGATACCAAGGAGTTCATCCGAAGGTGGCAGAAGTGCCAATTCCAAGGAAGCATCAACTATCGCAATGCGATGCCCCTACACTACAATGTTTAAATAGAAATATTGATGTGTGGGGCATTGACTTCATGGGGCCATTCCAAAAGTCCCAAGATTACGAGTACATCCTCATCGCTGTCGACTACATGTCAAAATGGGTGGAAGCATTACCCTGCCAAGCTGCAGACGCCAAGCATGCTAGGAAGATATTTCATGAAGTAATCTTCCCTCGCTTTGGAACACCAAGGATGGTGCTAAGCGATGGGGATCTCACTTCATAGACAAGACATTCAGAGCATTCCTAAGAGAGTTAGGAGGCAAGCACAATATTGCCACTCCATACCATCCCTAGACCAGTGGCCAAGTTGAGACCTCGAACAAACAAATTAAGAACATCTTATAGAAAACGGTCAATTAGATGGGAAAAGGATGGAAGAACAAGCTTCTTGATGCACTCTAGGCATACAGGACAGCTTATAAGACCCCCCATCAGCATGTCACCATACCAGCTAGTCTATGGAAAGAGTTGCCACTTGCTTGTTGAGCTTGAACACCGAGCTCACTAGGCAATCAAAACCTGAAATATGGATGTGAAGCTAGCTAGCAAAAACAGACAAAAACAAATTGCTAGGATAGAAGAATGGTGAGAGAAGGCATACCACAGTGCCAAGTTATATCAGAACAAAAAGATGGCACGATCACCGAATCAAGCTCAAAGACTTCAAGCAAGGTGACGAGGTCTTGCTCTTCAACTCAAAGGTCAAGCTGTTCGGTGAAGGAAAATTACTTAGCAAATGGCAAGGACCATACACCGTTATCAACACTTCGCCACATGGTGCAATCACCATCCAAGATGATGACAGTAATATTTCCAAAGTTAACGGTCAATGTTTAAAAATTTTCCTTGAGCCTTCTCATAACTTTGACTTTAACTTGGAAATAGATAAAAATAGATTTAATAGCTTTTGATAAATTTGTTCAAAACTTATGAAAATATAAAAATATTACCATGCTAACATATTCTTTTATTTATTTGAAAATATAAAAATATTTGTTTTCTTGTCAAGCAAGTCATCATTGTAAAATGACCAAAGTGCCCTCACTAGACATACCATGATCTTTGCGTATCTTTGCTTGATTCTGCTGGACATAGACATATTCACTCATTAATGCAAGATCATGTAAAGTTTGAAATTGAAATTTTGTATATTCTCTTGATTCACCATGATCACACACATATCTGACCCTATCATGCAATGATCCTGTTGAACCATGACACGACACCAACATCCCTAGGATCTACACCTATGCACGTGCACCTGGACGAAAACCCATGCCCGGAGAAGCAGCTAGGGGTGCATGTGCACACATGGTGCGGCCGTACCACCTGTGCCTCCTCTACCCCCAATCTTCATACACATCCTCTTGATCCTTGGTGTATCACGTCCATGGCGGTGTCTGGTTTACTTCCTTTGCAATAGAGGCCTGAGTAGCTATAAAAGCCACTCGTAGCCTCTCATCTCCTCACATCAAGCCTCAAGCTCTCTCTTCTCCCTCAAAAGCAACTCTAGCTCTCAAGCTCTTAGTGCAGCAATGGCTAGCTATGCTCTTTCTTTGTAAAGCTTTGAGCTCCATTTATGACTTAGACATAGCTCCACTTTCTGTTGACTACATGCCCAAAAGCTCATATGTGCGGGAGGAAGCAAGGATCATCACAGAGACACCACTCGCCATCACGCCGCCACCTAGTCACACTATGAGTGGTGGCTCAAGCTTGAAGACCACAACATGCTCCAATGCACCCAAAGGTGGCACCAAGGAGAAGAAGAAGGTGCCTGCTCGTCCAACCACTAGCACCATTGGCCTCAAGCGAAAGACACCCAATAGTAGCAAACCTAGCAAAAGCTCTCTTATAACGCCTTTAGGCACTCACACTAGTTCGTCTATACCATCCGCTAGGCCTAGCCCTTCCTATACCGTAGTTGGCATATGCAAACCCGATGGCAGGTATGGGAAGGCGCTCATGTGTAAATCAGCCAAGAAACCGGTAAGTGAGCCAACTCCCTCTGGGAAGGGGTCAGAATCCTCAGGCGCACCTCTTAGAATCAAGAGGTTTAGGAAGCTGCCTCCAATCAGGAGCCATGTAGGATAGTATGAGAGCAACGATGATGAGGACACCTACCATCACCTCTCTTGGCACCGAAAACGCTAGGCTGCCAAAGCTTATTTGGGAGCTGAACAATAACCTAGCCGCCAAACTCGTCAAAGTTAGGAACCTAGTCAATGACATCAACAGCTTATGCTTTAAGCTAGACCAGAAGTTAGAAAAGGTGGCTAGGGCAGCAAGAGTGGTGGATGCTTTGGCTGAACCCCTTTAGACCACTCCCGCTGCGCAAATAAATTAGGCGCATCATTTCCCTACAAGTTTCTTCATTCCTATCATTTTGAATTTCATTATGTAATGCGCCTACAATTTATCATTGAATAATGTTTTTATTACTAGAAATTCCTGTTGCACTTGTTTTCTTTTCCTTTTTGTGTCAAATAAAGACAGGTACAAAAACAAGTTTGGGGGGAGGAACCACACTCACCTCTGACTCAGTTGCACAAAAAGATGGGCAAATTAAAAATCTGATTTGTGCAACTCTCACTCTCTCATTCCATACTTTAATAAAGAAGCTTTAAAATGGAATAAATGATAAAATGAATTGAAAAGAAACATGCTCTATCTCCATGTCTTCCTATGATTAAAAGAGATTGCATACCTTTTATTCCTTCCTAAAATTCCCAAAAACTTGTGAACACTTTTTAGTAGGGAACCCTCTACAACTAAGTAATTGACGAATGATATATAGTAAGGATGGCATGACTCTTACCCTTTCATTGCAAAGTACTTGGGATTTTTTTACAAAATCAAAATTCAAATAGCATGTTCCTTGAATGAAATTCAAATTCCTACCAAGGCTATATATGATTG
Source organism: Saccharum spontaneum (assembly GCA_022457205.1). Lineage (NCBI taxonomy): Eukaryota > Viridiplantae > Streptophyta > Magnoliopsida > Poales > Poaceae > Saccharum > Saccharum spontaneum. The sequence continues at coordinate 36,488,127 of CM039615.1, forward strand.
TTCATGACAAAAACTTCCACATATGCCTCTTGATGTGAACTAGGGATCCCGATCTTCCGAAAGGTTCTGATAACTCTCGATTTGGTGGAGTCACGACACAATTCGATCCGGCTTCCGAACAACTCGGCTCTGAACCCCGCAATCGCAGCACCACGATTCCTCTGGTTATCGACCGGCGTTGCACGGTCGACCTCGCCAAGAAGGCTAAGTCCTTGCCTGCAAATCGAGAACACAAGCAAGAACACAAAGGAATGCAACCAAATTGCAGATGAATGATTAATCTCACAAAGTTGGGGTCTCACAAACCGACGACGGCGGCGAAACTGTTATCAACAGAATAATGTAAGCAAAACCCAACCCTAATGTAGGCGGTGACTACTTATTATATAGCCTAAGGGACGTCCAAGGACCCCTATTCGCGTCCCTGGGGAGTGCCAACACGTTAAAGGCCCAAACGGCCCAAAAGACGGCGACACAGCGCCCTGACAGATTCTGGATGGTGACTTGTTTCGACGATTCCCGTTGATTCCGAACAGATTTTGATGTGGGACCACTTGTGTTGGTTTCCTTATCAAATAAGCTTTCCATCCATATATTGATCATCGAAAACGGAGTCCGGATGCGTCCTGGGTGACCAGTTTAAGGCAGACTAGTCCTGGATTCTGAGGTGGACTCAAACTTGATTTGGTTTGGTCCTCCATCTTTATCCGGGCGCCCTCGCTGGTCCTCCACGCCTCCAAGCCCTCCTCCATGTGTCTCCTGGACCTCTCCTTCATACCTAAGCATAATATAATCATTAGGTAGCAATCTATTCTCAGAATCATATAAAGAGTTACTTAGGAACGAGCTCACCTCTAAATTTAATTGACGCGCGCGAGCTCTAGTGATTGGACCTTGAATGTCCAGCAGTGGATCATTGTGTGTATGTGAAGGAGTGATGACCTCATCATCCTCCCCCTCTTGAATTGGAGTCATCCCCAACACCAACTCATCTTCGTCTCCCAAGTATGGCTTCAAATCTGAAATGTTAAAAGTGGGACTAACCCCAAATTCGGAGGGTAACTCAAGCTTATATGCATTATCATTAATCTTCTCAATAATTTTAAATGGACCATCAGCTCTAGGCATCAACTTAGACTTTCTCAAATCTGGAAATCTATCCTTTCTCAAGTGCAACCAAACCAAATCACCCGGTTCAAGCTTCACTTCTTGTCTACCTTTACTACCAGCAATTCTATACTTTTCAGTCATTTTTTCAATGTTGTGCTTAGTTGTTTCATGCATTTGCAAAATAAAATCAGCACGTTCCTTAGCATCAACATGAATTCTATCACTAGTAGGTAGAGGCAAAATATCAATTGGAGCATGGGGATTGAATCCATACACTACCTGAAAAGGACTTACCTTGGTGGAAGAATGTGTTGCCCGATTGTAAGCAAACTCCACATGAGGCAAACATTCTTCCCACATCTTCAAATTTTTCTTCAGAATAGCTCTCAACATGGCACCCAAAGTGCGGTTAACTACCTCTGTTTGCCCATCGGTTTGTGGGTGACAAGTTGTAGAAAACAACAGTTTTGTACCCAACTTATTCCATAGAGTGCGCCAAAAGTGACTAAAAAATTTAGCATCACGATCTGAAACAATAGTAGAAGGCATACCATGCAAACGAACAATCTCTTTGAAAAAGAGGTCAGCAATATGAATAGCATCTTCACTTTTATGACACGGTATAAAGTGTGCCATCTTAGAAAATCGATCCACCACAACAAAAATGCTATCCCTCCCCCTCTTAGTCTTAGGCAATCCCAAAACAAAATCCATAGAAATATCTGCCCAAGGAATAGAAGGAACAGGAAGAGGCATATACAAACCATGTGGATTCAAGCGAGACTTAGCTTTTTGACATGTGGTACAGCGTGCCACGAATCGCTCAACATCTCTCTTCATCTTTGGCCAAAAGAAGTGTGTGGCCAAAACATCCTCTGTCTTCTTAGCACCAAAATGTCCCATCAACCCTCCTCCATGCGCTTCCTGCATCAACAAAAGACGAATGGATCCTACAGGAATGCATAGGCGGTTAGCTCTAAATACAAAACCATCATTGACCACAAACTTGTTCCATGAACGTCCCCCTTTGCAATTCAGCAACACATTGATGTGAACTAGGGATCCCGATCTTCCGAAAGGTTCTGATAACTCTCGATTTGGTGGAGTCACGACACAATTCGATCCGGCTTCCGAACAACTCGGTTCTGAACCCCGCAATCGCAGCACCACGACAACTCTGGTTATCGACCGGCGTTGCACGGTCGACCTCGCCAAGAAGGCTAAGTCCTTTCCTGCAAATTGAGCACACAAGCAAGAACACAAAGGAATGCAACCAAATTGCAGATGAATGATTAATCTCACAAAGTTGGGGTCTCACAAACCGACGACGGCGGTGAAACTGTTATCAACAGAATAATCTAAGCAAAACCCAACCCTAATGTAGGCGGCGACTACTTATTATATAGCCTAAGGGACGTCCAAGGACCCCTATTCGTGTCCCTGGGGAGTGCCAACACGTTACAAGGCCCAAACGGCCCAAAAGACGGCGACACAACGCCCTGATAGATTCTGGACGGTGACTTGTTTCGACGATTCCCGTTGATTCCGAATAGCTTTTGATGTGGGACCACTTGGGTTGGTTTCCTTATCAAATAAGCTTTCCATCCATATATGGATCATCGAAAACGGAGTCCGGATGCGTCCTGGGTGACCAGTTTAAGGCAGACTAGTCCTGGATTCCGAGGTGGACTCGAACTTGATTTGGTTTGGTCCTCCATCTTTATCCGGGCGCCCTCGCTGGTCCTCCACGCCTCCAAGCCCTCCTCCATGTGTCTCCTGGACCTCTCCTTCATACCTAAGCATAATATAATCATTAGATAGCAATCTATTCTCAGAATCATATAAAGAGTTACTTAGGAACGAGCTCACCTCTAAATTTAATTGACGCGCGCGAGCTCTAGTGATTGGACCTTGAATGTCCAGCAGTGGATCATTGTGTGTATGTGAAGGAGTGATGTCCTCATCATCATCCCCCTCTTGAATTGGAGTCGTCCCCGACACCAACTCATCTTCGTCTCCCAAGTATGGCTTCAAATCTGAAATGTTAAAAGTGGGACTAACCCCCAAATTCGGGGGGTAACTCAAGCTTATATGCATTATCATTAATCTTCTCAACAATTTTAAATGGACCATCAGCTCTAGGCATCAACTTAGACTTTCTCAAATCTGGAAATCTATCCTTTCTCAAGTGCAACCAAACCAAATCACCCGGTTCAAGCTTCACTTCTTGTCTACCTTTACTACCAGCAATTCTATACTTTTCAGTCATTTTTTCAATGTTGTGCTTAGTTGTTTCATGCATTTGCAAAATAAAATCAGCACGTTCCATAGCATCAACATGAATTCTATCACTAGTAGGTAGAGGCAAAATATCAATTGGAGCATGGGAATTGAATCCATACACTACCTGAAAAGGACTTACCTTGGTGGTAGAATGTGTTGCCCGATTGTAAGCAAACTCCACATGAGGCAAACATTCTTCCCACATCTTCAAATTTTTCTTCAGAATAGCTCTCAACATGGCACCCAAAGTGCGGTTAACTACCTCTGTTTGCCCATCGGTTTGTGGGTGACAAGTTGTAGAAAACAACAGTTTTGTACCCAACTTATTCCATAGAGTGCGCCAAAAGTGACTAAAAAATTTAGCATCACGATCTGAAACAATAGTAGAAGGCATACCATGCAAACGAACAATCTCTTTGAAAAAGAGGTCAGCAATATGAATAGCATCTTCACTTTTATGACATGGTATAAAGTGTGCCATCTTAGAAAATCGATCCACCACAACAAAAATGCTATCCCTCCCCCTCTTAGTCTTAGGCAATCCCAAAACAAAATCCATAGAAATATCTGCCCAAGGAATAGAAGGAACAGGAAGAGGCATATACAAACCATGTGGATTCAAGCGAGACTTAGCTTTTTGACATGTGGTACAGCGTGCCACGAATCGCTCAACATCTCTCTTCATCTTTGGCCAAAAGAAGTGTGTGGCCAAAACATCCTCTGTCTTCTTAGCACCAAAATGTCCCATCAACCCTCCTCCATGCGCTTCCTGCATCAACAAAAGACGAACGGATCCTACTGGAATGCATAGGCGGTTAGCTCTAAATACAAAACCATCATTGACCACAAACTTGTTCCATGAACGTCCCCCTTTGCAATTCAGCAACACATTGATGTGAACTAGGGATCTCGATCTTCTGAAAGGTTCTGATAACTCTCGATTTGGTGGAGTCACGACACAATTCGATTCGGCTTCCGAACAACTCGGTTCTGAACCCCGCAATCGCAGCACCACGACTCCTATGGTTATCGACCGGCGTTGCACGGTCGACCTCGCCAAGAAGGCTAAGTCCTTGCCTGCAAATTGAGAACACAAGCAAGAACACTGTTGGGCATTCTTAACGTCACTACCAAAAGTAGACTTAGTTTTCTAATTCTGATAACGGCGCCAAAAATGCCAAACCTATCCCTCATGCCACTTAAGCCAAGTTGTCATCCCCAGCATGACATGAGAGACGCGGTATTGAAATATGCATTTGCTCATCAAGATAAATAATAAAAGGGATCTGCAAGCGCACAGATTAATACCGATGTAGCATTTTAACGGGGAAGTATTCCAGGTATCGTTATTTATATTTTTACCACTGCGAAGGGATTTCTAAGTATCATGGTTGATAATGGAATGAGAATATGGAACTGAGTACACATCATTGCATGTATGACCTAGAGTATTTATCAATCTCTTTATATAGGTATAAATGTCACATTAAGTAAAGGTAAAGTGATAATGGTGACAAAGATAATTAATCTGATCAGCTAGCCACATATAATAATGATAAGCACCTCAACAGATATTCTAGCAAGTCATTAGCATGGAATTAGGATGAACTACAAAGATATTCCCTAAGTTATTATTAACTATAAAGTCTAGCATATCATAGTTAGTGCAATTATACTTGGCCATCATGGTGAGAAAAGACTATATCCATGCATAGTGAATATTAGCAAGGAAGATGAAGAACATAGCAATCACTCCCCTGTAATAGTGTTGCTCTGCCTGCCCTATACACAAGAGGGGGACTATATAAGAATCAACGAAGCTGTCACTATCGCGAACTACCCCACTATCCGGCATATAGGGTGCAATCGCAGATAAATACGGTATAGACACCACGTCTACACAATAGTTATCATTCATCCACTGTACACATGGATAAACGCTATACGATCCTAGGCATGTATATAATTCCAATCTAACTAAGCCAAGCATATAACTATGATAAACTAAGAACAATATAATTGCAAATATAATCAAGTAGAGCAAAGTCATAATCAATATATTGAAATAGAACAAAGTCATATTCATAATATTGAAGAACAAAGATGAACAATTGAAGAACAATAGAGGAATTACCAAGAATCCTCTTGATAGATCCGGGAACCAATCGAAGATTGACTCCTTCTAGTTCTAATCCTATGTAGCTATGCTAACTAGAGATCTAGTTGATGTGGTGGCTCTAGGGCTTGATCAGAGGCTCTCCTCCTGAATTAGGGTTTGAAGTATGAGACGAGGGCCTCTCCTCCAGGGGCAGGGGCCTTGCTTATATAGCCCTTTCGGATGAATCTGGGCCGTCGGATCAAACCGACATTGAACGGACGGTTTTCCTTGATCCTGTAGGTCGGTGGAGCATAATCCTCGAGGCGGAGCCTGATTGGCTCCGGGGCCAGGGCGGGCGCCCTAAGGACCAGGGCGGGCGCCCTGTGTCCAGCTCCGATACGCCTCCCGTTCGTTCTCGTGGCTTCTGGACTCTTCTAGATGTAAGATAATTACGTGTTCGGTTAATATCCCGTCATTAATCCGACATGTGGGCCTTTCTTCCGTATTTCCTGATAACCCCCTGCAGAAATAGATAAACAGCAAAACTCGTGGAATTCTGTCAGATAAAACCCTAAGTCTAGGTGTTGGTTTCATTTGGATCCTTTTCTCTATTTATTTGATAGTTATAATTGATACTTAAGGACCGTCAACAAACTCCCCCAAGCTTACCTCTTGCTCGTCCCTGAGCAAGGAGAGACTCAGTAGTTGCTGAAATGCCTTTGAATTTTGACGGTACACATGCTTTCAAATAGAGTCTCATCTCTGAGTTAAAGTAAACTGTCAAGACTTAAAACTTACTCATTATACCTTTCACCATGGGGCTTGCAACCGTCACCTTTGTCTTGAGCGGTTAAAAGATAGAACAGTCTAGTTAAGCGCCATGTCTCTTATTCTTGATTAGCTATAGCTCTTGGAGTTTTTTGCAGATTTTCAAATAAAACTCAGAGATTCCTTGTATGACTCTCTCAGGTCTCTCTTTTGTGGTATTTCTGGATCCTCACCAAGGCAGTAATGATGTCTGCCTTCTCTCAAAGCAAAGTATGTAGTATTTGTGGTATAAGGCAGAGTGACATTGCCTTCTCTCTCATCCTATTCTAATAAGGCTTTTGATATCTGGAGCTCATCGGTGGGAGATAAAGTATATATACTTACAAGACATTTATTGCATAGTCAAACCATGGATCCAGAGAAACAAGCCAATAAGTCAAATCAAGATGTGCATGTGTGGCGAATAAATGGTGTATGGTGGTAGTGATGATAACAATGATGAAAGTCTAATTCTACTTTTGCTCTTTTTGAGGGGATACGTACCTTTCTTGCTTTTAAAGCTCTTGAGGAGAATGAGGTGCTCTATATTTTCTTTTTTTTCCTCTCAGGTGGGTATCTTGTACCCCTAATTCTACTGTCGGACACTTGTCCATTTTTACCTCTCTTCTCACACTTTTTCTTTTTTTTCATCGAGGTTCCGAGCACTTGCTCCTTTTTATTTCCTCGTATCTTTTTCTTTTCGAGGTTCCGGGCACTTGCCCCTTTTTATTTCCTCGTATAGAGCACTCATCTCCTTAGAACAATATAGCAAGTGGTAGTAACCAAAATAGCTTGAGCATTTATTTCACAGGGGATAACAAGAATGGGAAAATATTTTTGGCTATTCTCTCCCGGATTAGGAGTAGAATAATTTTATGTGGATCTGGAGATGAGAATGAGTGGATATATGTGGATGCGTACTTCCGGAGTAGAAGCAGCATGTATGAGTGATCGTGCAAGTGAATCTTGATTTTAACCGTATGACAAGCTCCTAAGGGTCTACACAGCTTGACTACACTCAATGCTCATAAGCAGTAAAAAGTAAAGGTATGGCTTAAAGTCTAGCAAGCATGTATGTATGGCTGTGGTAGGAACTTAAACTCTCATCATACAGGAACTCATCATGTAGCATTTTAAGATTTTCAAAGATAAAATTCTCCAGAATTCTAGCATCTCTAGGAATAGATAAACAGCAGCTCAACCTTCCCATATCATATCCGTTAACAACTTAGACTTTAGATCAAGTTCTCTTCCCACAAGTTCAGGTTTAGAGCAAGCTTTAAATGATAATAGTTATGTCTAAACTTAGAGAGAGAACTTCAAATTTGAAAATTAGGCAAAGCAACTATTCATCATATCCATGCTAGAGTTTTATTATTATCTAGATTCAGTTTAGCATAGCCACTTTATTTATTTATTAAAACACACTAAGCAAAAGATATAGGTATATATATATAAGCACAAAATCTTTATTTGGTTTTTTCATAGTTATGTATATTTTTATTTTTATAGGGTAGAAGTATATATAAATATAAAGATAAAGATAGAAATACTTAGCAAGATAATGGAGGTGCTCTCCCCCAAGCTGAATCTTGACATAATCTCTTCTGATGTAGCTAGCAGATGGCGGAGGTGTATTTGAAAGTCGGCAGCACCCTGACAGCGATTAGAATGTCCTCTGTCTGCTAGTCTCCTTGAATTCTGTGAAGCTCAAATAGACAACAAAGCTTTGTGGAACTGATTAAGTGTTAGCATAAATATCTAGCCTTTATCATGCTGAGCCTCCTTGATTTTTTTATGTTGTTTTTTTATAAAGCAGAAGAAAATATTTATGTATTTATTATATATATATATTTTTATGCCACCACAGTGAATGTACTTATGGGTTTTATGCCACTCGCATACTCACATGGGGCTTTAGGGTTTTTAACATTTTTATTTTCTTTTTAAGATAGTATGAATATGATTAACTAAGCAAACTATTTAAGATAAAGTAAATAATTGAAAGGGAAAGGATAACTACCAAGTTACCTCTTGGCAAGGCGTTCGGTGTTTTAAAGTCCTCCGAACGGGACTCTTATTCGTTTAGTCGTCCTGGGACTTGGTGGATGGCGTAGTCGGTGGTTCCGACAGCGCCTCTTCTTCATGTGCAACTGTCTTTTCTTTCCATACTTGTCTCGGTGCTTTGGTCTCCTCAGGACAGTGTTGGTTGAGTGGTATGTCTTCAGATCTTACCACTTCTCCTTCATAATCTGCCCATCCGTCCTTGATGACCTGTTGCTTCTGATTGTGGTTACGCCGCCTTCTTCTTGTCCTGACCTGCTTGGATTCTTCAAATACATAGTTAGGGTCAGTAAAGTAAAGACGTACCTTCTCAGAGGGGAAGTGCATGTGGACTTCTCTAGTTCCAATGTAAATGATTGCTTTGACAGTACTAAGGAATGGTCTTCCAAGGATGATGGGTGGATCGTATTCATCTTCTCCCATGTCAATAACCTGAAAGTCTGTATGGACAAAGTGATCGTCTATCTTGACAGGGACGTCAGTTACTGTACCTTCGACCTGTCGGAATGTCTGATCTACCATCTGGAGCTGAATATATGTTGGGTTTAAGGGCATGGTTCCGAATAGAAGTTCATAGGTGACCTTGGCCATTATGTTGACGCCCGACCCAGTGTCGCAAAGTGTCTTGTAGAAGTGGGACCCATTAATGGAGCAATAAATGCTTGGCATACCTGGGTCGTCCTTCTTAGGCAAGAACGGTGACTTGAGTTGGCGATCTTGACCTTTGTGCACGGCAGTGACCATCTTAGCTGTCTCGGTCCATACTTGCTTCTTGCTCTTGTTCCTCCTATTGGTCCTCTTCCTTGGTTTATATTGGGGTTGCTCTGGGATTTGTGCGGTCTTGTTCTTGAAGGAAAACGTTTCCTTCCTCCCCTTGATGTAGAAACTGATCTTGACAGCACTAGCATAGATGACAGCTCCCGCGGTGTTCAGGAATGGTCTCCCTAGGATGACGGGAGCCCTCTCATCAGAACCGGTCTCTATCACTACGAAGTCTGCTGGAGCGTACGAGGAACCCACTCGGACACAGATGTTCTTCAATATTCCTCTCGGGAAACTCAGTGTCCTATCTGCAAGCTGCAAACATATGGTTGTTTCTAATAATGGTTGTGAAAAGAGTTTTTCATAGAGTACCCTGGGCATGATGTTGACGCTGGAGCCAAAGTCACAGAGTGCTTCTGGGAAGTCTCGCATGCCGATGGAGATCGGGATGACGGGGCGTCCTGGATCGCCTCTCTTGACCGGCATACGGTCAGTACTTACTTCCACGATAGGGTTACTCCAGTAATCTCCTGAGTAGTTAGGCCTCTGTTGATTCCAACCTTGATTCTACTGAGGACGGTTGTAGTAGTAGTTGTTGTTATTGTTGATGTAGTTCACGTCCTCCAGCAACTCAGGACAGTGATTGCCCGAGTGTCTAGTACCTCCACACTCCTCACAAGTCATGTGGGAGTCGTAGACGTGCATGACTTCTTTCTTTTCTCCAGCTCGATCATCGAGCTTCTTCATGAGTAGGTCTAGCTTGGCAGACAGCATGTCTACCTCCTTGAGCTGGTGCATACCTCCACCTCTCTTGTGTGTCTGAGTTCTTTCTTCATTCCAACCTTGGTTGGATGCCATCTTCTCCACAAGAGCTGTGGCTTGAGGTATGGTGAGTGATAGGAATGCTCCTCCAGCTGCAGCATCCATGGTTTCACGGGCACTGTTAATGAGCCCATGATAAAATGTCTACATCAACAGCCAGCTTTCCATTCCATGATGGGGACATTCTAGGATGTAGTCTTGGAAGCGCTCCCATGCTTCTGGAATGGATTCATCATGTTGTTGCTGAAAACTTGTAATCTTCCCACGGAGAGCATTGGTCTTGCCCATGGGAAAGAATTTGGCCAGAAAGTTCGTGGAGCAGAGTGCCCACGTAGTGTTCTTCTCCTTTGTAGCGTAGAACCACTGCTTCGCTTTCCCCAACAGTGAGAATGGGAAAAGGCGAAGTAGTATGGCGTCTCTGGGGACATCAGCCATGGTGAAAGTGCTGCAGATCTCCAGGAAGTGTTGAAGATGAGCACTAGCGTCTTCGTGTGGCTTCCCACAGAACTGGTTAGCTTGCACCATGTTGATGAGCCCAGGCTTGAGCTCGAAGTTGTGGTCGATCTCCCCAGCAGGTCCAGTGCGGATGTTGTCCGTAGTGGGAGCTGAGAACTCGCGGATTGACTTGTTCGCCATGGCTTCGAATTCAGTCCACAAATTCCGGATGAAACTTCGGCGGTCTTCGGATTTGGATGAAGCTTTGTGCTGAAGTGTTGACGATGTCTTCTTGAGCTTGGCTCTTGTTCTTCTGAATAAGGCTTCGGGATCGTCAACAAAGTTGTCTGGAAGATGTCTTCTATTCATGCATCACCCTGCAATAAATAATCAAAATGGAAAATATAGGGGTAAAACTGTATAAGAGAATTGATAAGCTCGATCAGATTAGTGATGCAAATGATGACTCAAAGTTCCATATTCATTCCTACTTAGTAATCAACCTTCCCCGGCAACGGCGCCAAAAATGCTTGTTGGGCATTCTTAACGTCACTACCAAAAGTAGACTTAGTTTTCTAATTCTGATAACGGCGCCAAAAATGCCAAACCTATCCCTCATGCCACTTAAGCCAAGTTGTCATCCCCAGCATGACATGAGAGACGCGGTATTGAAATATGCATTTGCTCATCAAGATAAATAATAAAAGGGATCTGCAAGCGCACAGATTAATACCGATGTAGCATTTTAACCGGGAAGTATTCCAGGTATCGTTATTTATATTTTTACCACTGGGAAGGGATTTCTAAGTATCATGGTTGATAATGGAATGAGAATATGGAACTGAGTACACATCATTGCATGTATAACCGAGAGTATTTATCAATCTCTTTATACAGGTATAAATGTCACATTAAGTAAAGGTAAAGTGATAATGGTGACAAAGATAATTAATCTGATCAGCTAGCCACATATAATAATGATAAGCACCTCAACAGATATTCTAGCAAGTCATTAGCATGGAATTAGGATGAACTACAAAGATATTCCCTAAGTTATTATTAACTATAAAGTCTAGCATATCATAGTTAGTGCAATTATACTTGGCAATCATGGTGAGAAAAGACTATATCCATGCATAGTGAATATTAGCAAGGAAGATGAAGAACATAGCAATCACTCCCCTGTAATAGTGTTGCTCTGCCTGCCCTATACACGAGAGGGGGACTATATAAGAATCAACGAAGCTGTCACTATCGCGAACTACCCCACAATCCGGCATATAGGGTGCAATCGTAGATAAATACGGTATAGACACCACGTCTACACAATAGTTATCATTCATCCACTGTACACATGGATAAACGCTATACGATCCTAGGCATGTATATAATTCCAATCTAACTAAGCCAAGCATATAACTATGATAAACTAAGAACAATATAATTGCAAATATAATCAAGTAGAGCAAAGTCATAATCAATATATTGAAATAGAACAAAGTCATATTCATAATATTGAAGAACAAAGATGAACAATTGAAGAACAATAGAGGAATTACCAAGAATCCTCTTGACAGATCCGGGAACCAATCGAAGATTGACTCCTTCTAGTTCTAATCCTATGTAGCTATGCTAACTAGAGATCTAGTTGATGTGGTGGCTCTAGGGCTTGATCAGAGGCTCTCCTCCTGAATTAGGGTTTGAAGTATGAGACGAGGGCCTCTCCTCCAGGGGCAGGGGCCTTGCTTATATAGCCCTTTCGGATGAATCTGGGCCGTCGGATCAAACCGACATTGAACGGACGGTTTTCCTTGATCCTGTAGGTCGGTGGAGCATAATCCTCGAGGCGGAGCCTGATTGGCTCCGGGGCCAGGGTGGGCGCCCTAAGGACCAGGGCGGGCGCCCTGTGTCCGGCTCCGTTACGCCTCCCGTTCGTTCTCGTGGCTTCTGGACTCTTCTAGATGTAAGATAATTACGTGTTCGGTTAATATCCCGTCATTAATCCGACATGTGGGCCTTTCTTCCGTATTTCCTGATAACCCCCTGCAGAAATAGATAAACAGCAAAACTCGTGGAATTCTGTCAGATAAAACCCTAAGTCTAGGTGTTGGTTTCATTTGGATCCTTTTCTCTATTTATTTTATAGTTATAATTGATACTTAAGGACCGTCAACAAACACAAAGGAATACAACCAAATTGCAGATGAATGATTAATCTCACAAAGTTGGGGTCTCACAAACCGACGACGGCGGCGAAACTGTTATCAACAGAATAATGTAAGCAAAACCCAACCCTAATGTAGGCGGTGACTACTTATTATATAGCCTAAGGGACGTCCAAGGACCCCTATTCGCGTCCCTGGGGAGTGCCAACACGTTACAAGGCCCAAACGGCCCAAAAGACGGCGACACAGCGCCCTGACAGATTCTGGATGGTGACTTGTTTTGACGATTCCTATTGATTCCGAATAGCTTTTGATGTGGGACCACTTGGGTTGGTTTCCTTATCAAATAAGCTTTCCATCCATATATGGATCATCAAAAACGGAGTCCGGATGCATCCTGGGTGACCAGTTTAAGGCAGACTGGTCCTGGATTCCGAGGTGGACTCGAATTTGATTTGGTTTGGTCCTCCATCTTTATCCGGGCGCCCTCGCTGGTCCTCCATGCCTCCAAGCCCTCCTCCATGTGTCTCCTGGACCTCTCCTTCATACCTAAGCATAATATAATCATTAGGTAGCAATCTATTCTCAGAATCATATAAAGAGTTACTTAGGAACGAGCTCACCTCTAAATTTAATTGACGCGCGCGAGCTCTAGTAATTGGACCTTGAATGTGCAGCAGTGGATCATTGTGTGTATGTGAAGGAGTGATGTCCTCATCACCTCTTACTCTTGTGTTGAGTCTTGTCAAGTTTTGTGACCACTGTCGAGAGTCATTTCATTCTCCCAAGATCAAAACTCACATACCCGCCACAAATAATCAGTTATTCCTACACTAGGAATATGCTACAACATGCATTTCTGTCCACAAAATAAATACTCCATGTTTTACAAATACGATTTCTCTAGTATATTTCTAGAAAGAGACATCAAGGCTATGCAAAAAGAAAAAGAATGGGACACGTGAAGGCCCCAAGGTATAGAAAAAGGGGGACACAATAAAGGTCCCAAGAGTATTGAAAAAAATATATGAGCACATGAAGGCTCATGAAAATAATAAGATAGCCATGCTCAAATTCAAAAACTAGAAAAAGATATCCTATCCAACAAAGGAGTATGATTTCCACCAAAAATATTCCATACTTGCACTATTTTGATCTAAGAGTATGACGCTTCTCTCTAGTGTGGTCCGAGATTTGACTCGACAATATATGCATGGTAAGATTGTTCCACAAAAAAATTCATCCCTACCCAAAAACTCCAGATAAGCTTTTTAGAGGTAGGATGATCAAAAGAAGGCAAAATTCTCAAATATGCCTTGGTAAGGAACCACTTACAAATTTCTGAGTGACCTGAGAGAATCATTCAAGGAACAAATGCTATCTTTGTTTTCAAAACAATCAAAACCCAAGTTTCTGAGCATGATTGCAGTGAGAAGATTTGAATCCAAGCTATTCCATTTTTCAATTATCCATGATACTTTCGTAGACACATGGAAGTTCATAGGTTGAGGTGAAGCTAGGAATAACCTGTATGCAGATCTTTTCAAATCAAGGAGATGAGCTCGCTTAGTCCTTAGAACTTTACTTCAGGACGAGCAAAGTACTAACTGTGGGGGAGCTTGTTCAAAGTTCTTAATGTACATTTATACCACCAACGTTTGAACATAATAAAGGAAATATAACTACCAAAACTTAGGAATAGGGCTTTATGACTAACATTTCCATAAGTTTTAGTATATATATGTTTTGCAGGCACAAACATAGAAAACAACAAAATCCGCTTTCCAAGAGACATATTTAAGCAAAACAAATACAAAAGCCCACTCAAACTTGGAACTGGACCGAGACACTAGTGGGTGAGGCATCTAGGCCTAGCTAGGAGCTCATAGGCCGAAGGCGGTGGCCAGGCATGCAGCCCTATTGATAGTAGTTATTGTTCATTTTAAACCGTCAACCAAACATGAATAAGGACATATATCAACCTCCAACATAGAATTAGGGTTGATACTGACAGAATTCCATAGTTTTGGTAAATCTGTGTTTCTGCAGGGGGTTTATCAGGAAAAGGAGAAAGGATAACAAGGATGTCGGGCTAAAAGTCGAATTCCAAACCGACTCCAAGTCAAGAAGAGTATAGAAGCCATGAGAAGGCGACCCTGGCCAGACTCCATTTTCATCCCGCTTCGTATGTTAGTTTTTCACCACCTTAGGGGTTCCATATCCACAGTAGATGAATGTTGATTTGATCTGAGGGCTTTGGTTCACCCCACCAGCCTATATAAGCAGCCCTGTACCCCCTGGATTGAGATCATCCCTGAAACCCTAATTCATATTCTCTAGCTAGGGCTTGGATTGAGAGGGGTCCCTTGAATGGATCTACCTCTCTCTCCAATGTCGTAGATTAGTTCTAGTTGAGAGTTAGGGAGAGTCGAGCTACGCTCAAGTTCTAGAGAATTCTTCAGAGGTCTGGTATGTCTGTGTATCTTACCTTTGAACTTTAATATATTTATCTTCTCCATCTACTTTTATGCCTTTCATGTGATTGGTTAGTATAGTTATTATACCTTGGCATGGGATCTCCGCTCGTATTGAGTGCTCTAGTTATCTGTAGTGATTAGAGTAGTAATTAATAGTGTAGACACGGTGTCTAGACTAGAGGTTACTTGAGATTGCACCTAATCCTACGGTTAGTTGTGGTAGCCCCAGGGGTGACAGCTCTGACAGGCTGTTCTAATCCACCACATAAGGATTGGTGTTCGTAGAGCCTTAGGCAGCCTTCCCCTGACTATGCCTTCTCACCCCCTCAAGAGTCAAAAAGGTACTGCTACTCCAAAGTGTTATTGTGTGATTGTTATATTTACCTATGTTTTAGTTATCATAGAACCAAAGTAGTAGAGAAGAATATAGGAACCTTAAACTCTCCCATTTTCCTCTCAACTTAGCTATGCTACTCATTTATCATAGGATTCTCCAATGTGTGTGTCATTATGCATAACTCCTATCACTTATCACTCACCCCTATCTAGGTCTAGTTGGTATATTAGTTAGTAGATACATGATTGTGAACTACCAACCTCTTTAACACTGCTTCCCTGTAGATAAATATGACACTCTAGAATACTCCTGGGTAAAAGCTACAATGGTATAATTATTTGTGCGCTTGTAGATACTTGATATTTTTAGATATACATTCATTCTAGTCAGTTGCATTAATATCAATTGCTTAGTATTATTCTAGTAGTAATGCTAGGTAGTATTCATACATATCTCTTGCATCTATACTAGGGATGACAACCTAGTTAAGGTAGGGGGTATATGTTTATAATAGGTGGCTAAGTAGTTAGAACAAGTGACATGTTAATAAATACTAACAAGCTTTTTGTCGTCGTTGCCGGGGTAGCAATTGCGTAAGGATTTTGATAGTGATCTTGATGTTTGCTAATTTAGTGTACCACTAGCTTTAGTAGGATTACCCCTGTTCTGTTGAATTATCGAATAAGACAGGACAACAGAAGTCGTTTCAACCTTCTAGAAATTTCCACAAGAAAAGAAGGAACATTGAAGATAGGCCAGGGCGTTCGGGTTACCCGATATTTTCGGGTCGGGTAATTTAAAATTCTGGTAATGAAAATTGCTACCCAATATTCATCTCGAAAAAACACTACCCGAAATTTCGGGTACCCGATAATTTGGGTTTGGGTTCGGGTATACCCAATATACCCGAATTCACAGAAAAGAGCAAACTGTACAAAACTTTTATAGCAATTTTATATAATTTCAGCAACGATTTGTATAAAATTTCAACAACAATTTACAGAGAATAATATATTACAATCACTTGTTGAAACAAAGAGAATCATATACTAATAAAGTGATAAGTTCAAGTGCTCCACTGACAACACATCACAAACACAAAGACACAAACACATTCGGGTAGTTTGGGTAGTTCAGGTACCGGGAGATATTACCCGAATTACCCAAACTTATTTCGGGTAATCATAATTGCTATCCGAATTTAAGATCGGGTACCTCGGGTTCGGGTAATTCGGGTCTGGGTTCGGGTATGGGTAATGGGTATCGGGTATTTTGCCCAGGCTGAATTGAAGAACCCCAGGATGCTTGAGCATTTATGATCCATCAACTTTGGAACCCTGCCATCTCACAGGTTTGTCTATATATATACATTGTTCTAACCATGTGTAGGTTGGAGAAAAGGTCATCGTCACAAGAATTCAAATCACATCTCAAGTGATGAATATAGAAGCTGCACTACTCACATATTCCATCTTGTGAGTCATGGTAAGTATGATCAAGAAAGGTGAGATAGCCTTGCTCATGGACTTTAAATTTTATAAGTAGTCACCTTTTTAATTCTTGCATTCCATTGCATGTTTACTTTATATAATCCATGCATCCACTCTATTTAGTTCAAATATCAAATCTAAACATGTTTAGTTTTGTTCATATATCCATCCCACTTGCATCTTTAGTAAATAAAGAAAAAAAATATGAGCACATGAAGGTCCAAGTAATAAAAAAAGAGAAAAAATGTGAGCACATGAATGCTCATGCTTGTTAAAAGAAAATAAAAAAAATATATCTCACCATGATCATGCTCTTTCATCACCATTTGAATAAAACTCTATGGTGCTTTCATGCTACCTTTGTTTGCTATAGTATGCTTTGGTTTGAAAGTACTTGCTATACTTCCAGAGGCTTTTAAATTGAGCGTGGTGCTTTGGTTAAAATGCCTTAATTAAATTAGACATGGAGTTTAGTTTGGTTATTGAACTAAAACTTGCTATAGTGGATACTGGTTATTTTTGGACTAACCCCTATAGTAAAACTCTCAAATTCAATCTAGGTAAGTCAAGAGATGAATTCACATTAGAGAGAAATCAAGGCATTCACTGAGCTCTGATTACTCTGCGCAAATGAAGACCTAACTCATACTTCATTGAAGGAAGAACTGTGAATATCAAGGTTTATTCACTTATCTTTTATTGTGAATTACTTTTGCCTTGAACCATGCTAGAATGTAGCAACAAATAAAATATGTTTTGAAACATGATAAAACAAAAATTATGCTAAGTAATATAAAAAAATCTTCATTAGCATAGATGAATAATCATGTAGATATGGACAACAACCCATATTTCAAATTTGTTGTATTCCCTCGGGTATGTGTCCTTTAATATGTTGCAGGAAGGATTGAACAACCACGGTTGCAAGATGAAGTCCATGATTCATTGGAGAAGAAGAGTTTGCATATCCAATGATCACTAATTCGTCAGCCAAGAATCATCAAAGATTAAGAGACGTTGACAAAAGAAGATCATGCAACCACCTGCATCCCCATCTCTTGGATCAGATGAATGAAGGATGAACAACGTCTGAGGACATGGGAGTCACAACACACTCTAAGGGATATTTCAATATTGACACTTGACTTTTGAGTGTCGAGTGACATAAAAGTCCAAGTGTGGCGGAGGAAGGCCGACTCCTCTACTGATGGAATGAAACAATGAGTGGAGCGAAAAGGTCTAAACATAAAGAAGAGTGAATAGATGGCATGAGAAGGAGTACAACAAATGAGACAAGATGCTCATGAACAACTCAAGATGCAAGGAAGAAAAAGACCAGCGGAAGCCATCTATCCTTCATCACATGGTGTCACCTCACTCCAGTGATGAAGTGAACGTTCTGGACCTACAAACATGCACACTGAGCAAGATGCTACCGGCTTCCACTACTAATGTTTTACTTCAACTGGCTAGAAAAGCAAAGAACATGGGTAACACCATCATCGGAATTACCATCTCAAGAGGCGCAATCATCAAGGTCTCCACCTTTGGGACCAGATGATGCACCTAAGGAATGAACATGGTAAGAAGTCTTGTTTAGAGGACTTAAAACATTGAACCCTCACCGGGAGGTAAAATCGGTAGTTATCCATATTTACACTTTTGCATTGCATAGAATAATTTTCCTTTAGCATGTTTACTTCCCTGCATTAACATTGCATTAAAAAGAAAATAAAAATATCTGTTTATTGCATTGCATCATAAATCCTAAGCCCCACATGAATAATTTGTGGCGTGTAAAAATTCACAGTAATATTCACCATGGTGGCATAAAAATAAAAAATATATAAATGTGCATTCATCTTGTTACATTTTCTTTACAGCACACAAAATACAAAAATATAAAAATTTTAAGAAAGAGATCCTGCTAAAACTCTACTCAGAAGAAAACTAGAAACAATTTCAAAGGCTCTAGAGAACTGAGGCTTAAGTGACCAACCACTAATGCTTAACCCGTTCCACAAGTTTTGTTGTCTATTTGAGTTTCACAGGATTTGAAGGACCAAGAAGAGCTAACAAGCAAGTAGATGTTCTATCCACTATTAAAGCGCTGTCTCAATAGTCATCAACACCAATCAATGCTATGATAGAGGAAGTACATCTCCACTACCAATATTCTTCTCCATAAGATCGAACGACTACGTCAACATCTAGCTTGGGGGAAGAGCATCCCCCATATATCCAGCTAAGTATTTCTTTCCCTTCTTGGCTTTACTATTTTTGAGTTTTCTATATATTTGTCAGAGTCATAAAAAGATGCATAACAAACAAAAAAAATAAAACATTTTTATCTTAGCTATATAATAGTAAAGTGTGATCTTAAATTATGAAAACAAAATAAAAGGTATGTGTCTAGATTTTTGTTTTTAAGAATAGAATAAAATAAAGAGAACTTAGACAAACCACTTTGCATGGAAATGATGAAAAAGTGCTCAACCATGGTTCCTGTCAAGTACCTAGTTTTCAACCTTGAAATTTTCCTGAGTTTTAGACAACTGTTTTGACCTGAAGATGTACTTTGAACATGAAACTTGTGGATAGTAAATGCTTGATCTAAGTCTAGGTAGTTGAGGGATATGATATGAAAAGGTCTGAGCCACTGTTTATCTTGTTCCTAGTGATACTTGACTATTGGAGATTTATCTTTTGAAAACTCTTAAAAATCACATGATGAGTTCCTGTATGACAGAGCTTAAATTCCTACCACAGTCATACATGTTAGACTAGAAAAACCACTGTATATATGCTGCTTGCTTTGCATTGAGTACTGTCAAGCTTTGTTGATACCTTAGAGACTTGTCATGCTTTTAAAATCAAGATCACATACACACCACCTATATATGCACTATTCCTACACTGGGATAGGCGCCACACAGTCCATCTATATCCACCCAAAAATGTTTTATTCCTACACTGGGAGTAAACACCAAAAATACCCTATAGGACTCCCATCAAATAAATACTCCAAGTTCTTGTTACTATCTTTCAAAAGTTTTTTTTACAGAGAAGAGGCATGTGGCTATGCAAAAGTAAAAAAAGAAAAGAAGAAAAGAGAAAAGAGTATTGAAAAAATGGACAAGTATCCAAATTATCAAAACAATGGGTACTTACATGCCCGCCTAAAAAAGAAAAAAAAGAGATAGCCCATGTCCTCCAAAGTTATTTCCAAGTTCTAAAAAAGAGAGGTATGTTTTCAAGGAGCAGAAGTAGAATTAGGTTAGCCATTATATGTACACCTACCACCATATATTCATACACATGCACATCTTGGTTTGATTGTATGACTTGTTTCTCTGGATCCATTGTTTGACTTTAAAATATATGCTTTGCAAATATGTATGTGCTGTCTCCATACCCATGAGCTCCATATAAGCTTTAGTTGTAGGATACAAGATAGAAAGAAGGCATAACATTACTATTGCCTTGGTGAGGATCCATAAATACCACATATTGAGAGACTTGAGAGGGTCATACAAAGGAATCTCTAAGTTTTATTTTGAAAAACCTACAAAAAAACTCTAGAATAAGAGTTGAACAAAAGAGCTTGAGACATAGTGCTTGACTTTATTGTTCTATCTTTCAATTATTCAAGACCTAAGAAAAAGCTATAAGCTCCATAGTTGAGGGTAATAGAGGTAAGTTTGAAAGTAAGAATAGTTTACTCTAAATCTGAAGGGAAATGCTTGATTGAATACATGTGTGCTTTTGAGGAGTTGTTACCATATTTACAAAATTCTAAAGAACTCTTGTATCCATTGCTAAGTTGGCTTTGCTAAAGGACTAGCAAAGGTTAAGCTTGGGGGAACTTGTTGACAGTAGTTATTGTTCATTTTAAACAGTCAACCAAATATGAATAAGGGCATATATCAACTTCCAACATAGAATTAGGGTTTATACTAACAGAATTCCATAGTTTTGGTGAATATGTGTTTCTATAGGGGGTTTATCAGGAAAAGGAGAAAGGATAACAAGGACGTCGGGCTAAAAGTCAAATTTTGAACCGACTCCAAGTCAAGAAGGGTCTAGAAGGCACGAGAAGGTGACCCTGGCCAAACTCCATTTTCGTCCTGCTTCGTATGTTGGTTTTTCACCACCTTAGGGGTTGCATATCCACCATAGATCAATGTTAGTTTGATCCAAGGGCTCTGGTTCATCCCATCGGCCTATCTAAGCAGCCATGTACCCCTAGATTCAGATCATCCCTGAAACCCTAATTCATATTCTCTAGCTATGACTTGGATTGAGAGGGGTCCCTTGAATGGATCTACCTCTCTCTCTAATGTAGTAGATTAGTTCTAGTTGAGAGTTAGGGAGAGTCGAGCTATGCTCTGGTTTGGAGAATTCTTCGGAGATCTAGTATGTCTGTGTATCTTACCTTTGCAAGACTTATGATTTAATATATTTATCTTCTCTATCTACTTTTATGTCTTTCATGTGATTGGTTAGTATAGTTATTATACCACCTAATCCTACGGTTAGTTGTGTTAGCCCAAGGGGTGATAGCTCTGATAGGCTATTGATGGTAATTAACTATCATTATAAACCATCAACTGAACATATAAAAAGGATAAAAATATGATTCCCACCTTAGAATAGGGGTTCTACTGACAATTTCCATGAGTTTTGGTGAATTATGATTTTTTCAAGGATTAAACAGGAAAATACAGGAAAAGGATATCTTCCATGAGAAGGAACCCACGCCTATCGGACTTATCTCCACGTCACAGCCATGCAAGAACATTCTAGAAGACACCAGAGGACTCCACAAGGTGGCCAACCTCGACCTGCTGCCAGGTGCGGCCGACCGGCCCTAACCCTAGGCCGGCTGGCCTCCCCCCACGCCGTCATGGCTCCTTCCTTTGCAAACTTCCTCTACCGCCTCCTATGATGCATCTCAACCCTACATGAAGGTTGGTTTCATCCAAGGACCATTGTTGATCCCCTAGGGCTATATAAAGCAGCCTCCAGACCCCCAGGCCTAATTCAATTCCTCCAGATCAGAACCTCCAATAGAATTAGAAATCATAGGAGAAGGATTGAAGAGCCAGCGATCTAGAAGAAGACTAGTTCTCCCTCTAGTTTAGGAATAGAATCTAGTCTTGAATTAGAAATAGAAGAGAGAGAGAAGAGGAAGAGATTTAGAAGGAGCTCCGGCCTGTCAGATCTTCTTCAACATCTTATACCTGTGGATTCAAGTTCTTCAAGATCTTGCATCTAGATCTCTCTGGTAATCAATGTCTATTTTCAAGTTGTTTTTATTGTTCATATTGTTCTTGAGGTTTGTAACTCATTTGAGTACTTTAATTCTAGTAGCGCTAGGATTAGAGGAGTTAGAGGGTGTAAGCGCGGTGCTTATACTTGATAGCTCATGAATGTACCCTATATTTTGGATTTCAGTGGTAGTTCACAAGGGTGACTCTTATAGCCTTGTTGATTCTTCTATAGCCTACTATCCTGTTTGTAGGACTAGCAGGATAATTTATTGGTAGGGGAATTCATACTCTGCTTATGACCTCCTATGACAATTTCCCCATCAAGAGCACTATTAGCATTTCATACTTGAAATAGAGTTAGACATCTTTAGTGATCCCCTCTACCTTCAAAATTCTCAGTCCTTGATAGCTACTCAAGGATTAAAGCTTAAGACTTAAGAGGACCATACTCTGTTCCTTTGGGTTCGATATTAAAACTAGGTTATCCTGGTGAAGTGCTACATCGGTAGACGTTATCTGTGCGCTTGCAGAGAAAATAGAGTGTGCATTAATTTATACCAACAAGCATTTCTGGCGCCGTTACCGAGGAGCGGTGCTGAGTTCATCTTGAGTCAAGCTTAATCTTGTACTATACTTTTATCTTTTATCTTTTTACCCATGGATTTCTTAGAGCTATCCACTAGCTCCACAGATTCCATTCCACTCAACCAGTATATCTACCCCACCATATAGACTTAGAGCTCCCAAAATCAGCTAAGCCTATTCTTTCTGAGAGCTATGAGCTACGACCATGTTTGGTAGAAAAGGCTAAGAGCCAATCCTTTTTAGGCAAGGAAGATGAAAATCCTCACATTCACCTAAACGAGTTCGAACAGACCTATGCATGCCTACACATTGCAGGCATGTCTGATGAAACCCTAAGATGGAAGGTTTTTCCTTTCTCTTTAGAAGGGAAAGCTAAAACCTGGTACGATCGAACTGCACCAAGTAAGGATGGGGATTGGAAAGCTTTATGTTCTAGCTTTTGCTTAGAATTCTTTCTAGTTTCTAAAATCGTTTGCCTACGCTTAGAGATATTGTCCTTCACACAAGAAAGTGGTGAGTCTCTAACTGGTACCGGGAGACATTTGATACTCTTGTCCGCTCTGGTCCATCTTTATCTATCCTAGACCCTATTCTTCTTCAACATTTTAATATGGGCCTGAATAGAGAAACAACTACATTTCTTAACTTAGCTTCAAATAGATCCTTTCTGCATACCCTAGCTACTAAAGCAAGGGAATTATTGCTCAACCTTTCACAAATTACTCCTACAAATGAAGCTAAGCCACCACAAGAACTTGTAGAAAAACAAATAGCTAAGCCTGAATCCTTTCCTAATCCATATCAACCTTCAGCTATAATTCCTGATACAGGGGAGACCCTAGTTTCAGCGAATGTATTTGAATTCGAGGATGAATATTTTTCTGAATTTGGAAATACCTCGAATTATCACCTTATAAGGAAGCCTCAGAAATCAAAACCTTATCCTAAAGAACTTTTGTAGTTTACTGAACACGCTTTCCTTACAAAGACTACAAAAAATCTAGCTTCTGTTGTAAGCCATTGTTGATGATGGTTATCTACCATAATAAAGGGTTAAAATAAATATATAAAGGGCTAATAAATGATCACCAACATAGGTTTAGGGTGTCAACTAACGAAATTCCATGAGTTTTGGTGAATCTATATTTTGTAGGGGGTTATCAGAATAATTTAGGAATTGATATCTTCCACGAGAAGGAACCCACATCAATTAGCCTAATCTCCACGTCACGAATACGCAAGAGGCTTCTAGAGGAGACCAGAGGACTCCACAAGGAGGGCCACCATGAGGCGCCGCCAGGTGGGACCGACCGGCCTCAACCCTAGGCTGACCGGCCCCTGGCCGCCACCCCTCGGCTCCTTCCTTTGCAAGCTACTTCAACCGCCTCCAAAGATGCATCCTAACCCCACGTGAAGATCGGTTTGATCCAAGGAGCACGGTTCCATGCTCTGGGCTATATGAACGAGGCCCCAGACCCTCCTCCAAGGGGAATTCATTCAATCCATCATCATAATCACCTTTAAGAGAAAAGCTAGGGTTTGGGGAAGAGAGGTGTCCCTTGAATGGATGTCCTCTCAACTCCCAAGTCAGAATAGATCTAGTCTTCTAGATAGTAGAGAGATGGAGAGAGAGGGAGGAGTTCGGAGGAGGTGCTAGCCTGTCGGTGCCTCTTCAACAACTTGTACTTCGGTAGGATCGAGCTCTACATGGGCTTGCTCCTGAGATGGCTCTGGCTCTGGCAATCAACTTATGATTCAAGTAAGATTCATGTTTATATTATTCTTCTGGTTTGCGAGTCTCTTTTGAGCGCTTTAATTGAGTCGACTAGGTTAGAGTATAATTCGTAGTGTAAGCGTGGCGCTTAGACTAGGGTTACTTATAGATGCACCCTATATTCTGGATCGGTGGTAGATCACGAAGGTGACAGCTTTGTTGTGTCCTCTGTAGTCCACCTCCCGTCTGTAGGCCTAGCAGGATATATAATTACGTGGTAGATTCGTACTCTATTTGCAGTCTTCCATAGTAATTCTCTAGTTGAATAGTAGAAGATGTGGACTGCCCAAGTTAGAAGTAGAAACCCTGATCGAGTTATCCTCTCTATACTCCTACTATCGACCCCATACTAGATTGATCCTCTCTTACGTTTTAGTATTGTTTTCACTTTAGTTGTTCTCACCTTATTTATATTTCCAACTCAATCACCTTTTTTGGTTAAGTTAGAACACGTAGTTGACTTACACATTTCCCTGTGGATACAATATTTAAAACCCTCCGGATGAAAGCTACAACGGTATCCATGCGCTTGCAGATCTTTTCTGTTCGTGTTAATAAATACCAATACCCATGAATGGTTGGAAGAATCATAGCTTTGTTCTGAAGTGATTCGCCTAGATTCACCTTCCACTTCCATTCAATGCCAAATTAATCTGGAACCTTTTGAAGCTCTTTATAATCCTATTGTGGGTGTCAACATCATGTCTGCATCTTTTGCTCAAGATTTATTGAGTTACATGTCATTGACCCCAACAACAAAATTATTAAAAAGCCCCTCAGGATATATTCTTCCTAGTTTGGGAATTTTATATGTTCTACCTATCGTGGTAGATGGAATTCTAGTGCGTATGAGCTTTTATATCTATGACATCATTGAATTCGACCTCCTGATAGGTCAACCAATCCAAAGACTTCTTCTCGAAGGTCAAATAGGGAAATTAAATATTTGTCTTGGGAAAAATCTTCAAAGATCCATACCAATCATTCACTCCCTAAATACTGAGAGTGATCCATGTCTCGAGATAGATCCTATGGAAGAAATTAAGGAAGCATCCCTTGAAACTTTAGAACAACTTAAGTTTGAAGATGATGAATACATAGAGGAAGAAGATCATCCTTCTGTTCCTGACCCTTTAGACTTCCTTGAAGAACCACCTAAACCTCCCATAGAGTTAAAACCCCTACCTGATGGCCTTAGATATGCTTTCTTAAATAATGATCCGGAATCTCCCGTGATCATAAATGATAAACTTTCTCAAGAAGAGACATTTCGTCTGATCACTATCTTAGAAAAGCATAGATCAGTTTTTGGCTATTCACTCCAAGATCTTAAGGGAATCAGCCCTGCTCTTTGCACCCATCGCATTCCTACTAATCCTAATGCTACACCTTCTAGAGAACCTCAACGAAGACTTAACAATGCGATGAGAGAGGTAGTAAAGAAAGAGGTTTTGAAACTCTTGCATGCCGAGATTATTTATCCTGTGCCACACAGTGAGTGGGTGAGCCCTGTTCAAGTTGTGCCTAAGAAGAGAGGCATGACTGTAGTTAAAAATGAGAAGAATGAGTTAATTCCACAAAGAACCATCACTGGTTGGAGAATGTGTATAGATTATAGGAAACTTAATAAGGCAACAAAGAAAGATCACTTTCCGCTGCCTTTCATTGATGAAATGTTAGAATGTTTAGCAAATCACTCTTTCTTTTGTTTTCTTGATGGGTACTCTAGATTTCATCATATTCCAATCCACCCAGATGATCAAAGCAAAACCACTTTTACATGTTCTTATGGAACTTATGCTTACCATAGAATGTCTTTTGGATTATGTAATGCACCTGCCTCTTTTCAAAGATGTATGATGTCTATATTTTCTGATGTGATCGAAGAAATTATGGAAGTTTTCATGGATGATTTTTCTATCTATGGAAAAAATTTTGATGATTGTCTTGAAAATTTAGACAAGGTTTTGCAAAGATGTGAAGAAAAGCACTTAGTCCTTAATTGGGAAAAATGTCATTTCATGGTTAGAGAGGGAATAGTGCTAGGACACTTAATTTCTAAACGTGGAATTGAGGTAGATAAAGCTAAAATTGAAGTAATTAAACAACTACCTCCACCTGTTAATGTCAAGGGGATTAGAAGTTTTCTAGGCCATGCTGGATTTTATCGTCGGTTTATTAAAAACTTTTCTTATATTGCAAGACCGCTTACAAATCTACTGGCTAAGGATGTACCCTTTGAATTTGATGATGCATGCTTGAAAGCTTTTGAAACTTTAAAACTCGCACTCACTTTTGCACTAATCATTCAACCACTGGATTGGTCATTGCCTTTTGAAATTATGTATGATGCAAGTGATTATGCTGTAGGAGGAGTGCTAGGACAATATAAAGATAAAAAGCATCATGCAATTGCTTATGCTAGCAAAACTTTGACAGGACCTCAACTTAATTATGCTACTACTGAAAAAGAACTCCTGGCTGTTGTTTTTGCTATTGATAAGTTTAGATCTTACATGGTTGGAGCTAAGGTGATTGTTTACACTGATCATGCTGCACTTAAATATTTGCTTACTAAGAAAGATGCTAAACCACGTTTGATTAGATGGATTTTACTACTCCAAGAATTTGACTTAGAAATAAAAGATAAGAAGGGAGTAGAAAATTCTGTTGCTGATCACTTGTCTAGAATGCAATTTAAAGATCCACAGGAATTACCCATAAATGATTCACTAAGGGATGACATGCTCTTTCAAGTTAACAAATCTGACCCCTGGTATGCAGACATTGTCAATTTTATAGTTGCAGGTTATGTACCACCAGGAGGGAACAAAAAGAAGCTCATTTATGAAAGTTGCATTCACCTATGGGATGAGTTGTACCTCTTCAGAGTATGCTCAGATGGGTTGCTCATAAGGTGTGTACCAGTGGAAGGACTAAAGATCATTGAACGCTGTCACTCATCACCATATGGAGGACATTATGGAGCATTCCGAACACATGCAAAAATCTGGGGAAATGGATTCTTCTAGCCAACCATGTACCAAGATACAAAGGACTTTGTCTGGAGGTGTGGATCATGTCAGAGGCACGGTAATATCAACACCAGAGATGCCATGCCACTCACCAACAACCTTTAGATTGAGCTCTTTGATGTCTGGGGAACCGATTACATGGGGCCATTTCTAAAGTCAAGAAATTGCGAGTATATCTTGGTTGCGGTCGACTACGTCTCCAAATGGGTAGAAGCCTTGCCATGTCATGCTGTGAACGCTAAGAACTCAAAGAAGATGTTTGAAGAAACCATATTTCTAAGATTTGGAGTACCTAGAATGGTAATTAGTGATGGAGGAACCCACTTCACTGATAAGAACTTTTGCAAGTATCTGTCAAAACATGGGATCTGTCACAACGTTGCTACTCCTTATCACCCCCAAACAAGTGCCAGGTAGAAACATCGAATAAGCAAATTAAGAATATTCTACAGAAGACAGTCAATGAGATGGGAATGATGTGAAAAGATAAGATTTCTGATATACTGTGGGCCTACCGCACAGCCTACAAGACACCATTAGGAATGTCCCCCTATCAAATCGTCTACGGAAAGACTTGTCACTTACCAATGGAGCTTGAATTCAAGGCCCACTGGGCGATCAAGAGATGGAACATGGATTTAGAAGCCGCAGGAGTTAGAAGAAAAATGCAACTCTCAGAACTCGATGAATGGCGTGAACGAGCATACCACAATGTGAAGATTTACAAAGAAAGAACCAAAAGGTGGCATGACAAAAGAATCAAGAAGAAGAGTTTCACTCCAGGAGACAAGGTACTACTTTTTAATTCCAGGGTAAAGCTATTCGGATATGGAAAGCTATGAAGCAAGTGGGAAGGACCTTTCACGGTGGTGGCAACTTCATCACATGGAGCAGTAACACTTCAAAATGATGAAGGTACGTTATTCAAGGTAAATGGACAATGCCTTAAATTTTTTCTAGAATCTGACAAAAGTCCTGAGGAGTTGGATGTCATCCAATTCCTCATTTTTCCTTAAATATTATATATCTACCACCTTCGATACGTTTTGTACACCGAGGGATAGTTTTTAGAGGTTAGTTAAGAGTTATTAGGCGCCACAAAAAAGTTGGTCGCGGGATCTCCCGAGGACAGGATGACCGGCCCCACCCCCAGGCTGACCGGCCCCCTCTAGGCATGGTTTGCCCCGCGTCGCCTCTCGAGTCCCTTCTTATATTATCCTCTTGACAGTTACGTAGCCGTGATCTACGAATTTTTTGTCCCTCGTACCGAAGCCATCCAATCTAGATTGAACCCTTCTACAAGCTGATCCGGACTATAAAACTAGGCCCCTACCTGCCCCTAGACTCATAACTTTCCATCTACGAAGCCTCCAACCAGCAACAAAACCCTCTTCCTCCTCCAATGGCCAGCCAACGCAGCAACAACTCCAATGAGCGCAAATCCAACAACAGATCAATGGCTCTCGCCATTGTTCCACCAAAACCGCTCGCCGTTGTTCCGCCAAAGCCTCTTGCCACCATGCCATCAATGGAGATCATCCTTGCATCCTCAGGAACTCAGCGGGAGCACCCTCCGCAACAATCTTTCTACACCCACGAAGTTTCTACGCTTAGGCTAGAGCCACCTCCTCCGCGCCACACTATCGCAGACAGATCTCGCCAGTTCAATGTGTCTAAAGAAATTGCTCTTCTTCCTCCCAAGCCCAATGAGATGCTGATAGGGTTGAAGACCAACAAGTTTGGAGATGTAACTTGCGCCAAATACAAATCTACCACTCCTCGTCCTGCTTTCGGAGGAGTTAGAGCCAACCCAGATCAGATTCGTGTCACTCCTCCTACGAAGAGATCTTCATCATCTTCTTCCTCTTCTCACGAGTCTAACCAGCCTAGAGTTACCACAGTGCGGAAGATGATAGAAGAGCAAGGGATGGAGATAGAAAAGAGAAGCTACAAGAATAGGAGAAGAGGATATATGATCAAGAGAAGATGATAAACTCCTTAGATAGAAGGCTAGGTGAGCAGTGGCAACTGCTCACCCGATTAAGAGAATCCAGCTCTATGACTGATCAGACTGTTGAGCAGACTTGAGGCCTAATGGCTACGCTAGCTGACACGATAGGGAAGTCTAATGCTAGGATTGATAAGCTAGTCATTAGGCAGAAAAGCACTAAAACTCTTGCAAACACTCTATGTCATAGACTTGATGAATTAGAGAAAGATGAAGAATAGAGAGAGTATGAGTTAGTAGATTGATAAGGCACAAAGTCGTTTGAGTGTGAGAGTTTTATTAAAAGTGAGATTTATTATTTAGAGTTATCGAGTTGTTATAGTGTGAGAGTCCTATTATTAGCTAGATATGTAATAAGTGCCTTAAATGATATCAATAAAGTTTTATTAGAGTCAAGTGTTTTCTCTCTTTATTATTATTTGGAATATTTTGTCTTGTCTCCACATGTTGCGCTTAAAAGAAAATAGGAAATAAGTGTTGGGGAAGACCACGGGATTACCAGAGAAGATTTGGTCGTGAAAATAAAAGAACACAGAAGCAAACGTCGCCAAGACCTCGCACGATGAAGCGGGCCTCGACTGTAGGGATGAAAATGGTACGGATATTTTCCGACCGTATTCGAGACCGAATCCGTTTAGAGGGGTTTTAATCCGTTCGTATCCGAGTCCGGATATTTAACATCCGATACCGTATTCATATCTGAATATTTAAATCACATATTTATGATGTTGATATCCAATCATATCCTATCCGGCATTTTTTATACTATCCGTATTCGAATCTGAATCCGGACATAAATATGAAAACAAATACGATATCAGTGATATCCGTCTGTATCCGATCTGTTTTCATCCCTACTCGACTGGGCCTCAGCCCAGGCCGATCGGCCCCAGGGCTAGGCCGACCGCCCCCTGTCGCCATGCTTTACCTCCTCCCTCATCCATGGTTTGGTACACATTTCTTACATTCTATTTTTCACTATTTAATCTTCTATTTCGAATTAAATTAAGAATTCCCTGAATAAACACATGATCTATTAATCCTGATTAAAGGAATAAATTACTTTGATATAATTTAAAGATATACTCACACAACACTTTTCCTAGAAGTCTTGTTACTGTTGGGAACCTTTTTAGGGACCCCGCATTGCTTAATTTGTTGTGGGATATGAGATAGTAGAATAAGAGAACGTAAATCTTTAAGTCTTGTCCTTGGAGAACTTTTATTTTTAAACTTGCAAACTTTATAGTTTCACTTCTCCTTTGTAGTTGAGTAATATCCTACCAAAGCCTTACATGATAAATTTTTAAGACCAGCTTATAAGCCTTTTATTTTTGTATTGAGTTTTGTCAAACCTTGTTGACCTGTGTCAAGAGATTTTTCATGCCCCCAAGATCAAGATCACTTACACTCCACATACATCTGCTATTCCTACACTAGGAGTGTGCAAAAACATGCCTTACCATTCAAAAATATTTTATAGGTTGAATAAATGCTCCAAGTTCTTTGATCAATATCTCTCTATAAGTTTTCTATTACAAAAAAAGACTTGGGCTATGCAAAAATAAAAGAAAAATAAAAAGATAGGCAAGTACTTAGAAAAAAAGAGAAAGAAGAAAAACAACGATAGCCCATGATCTTAAAAGCCTATGTATAATTTTTCAATTCTGCAAAATAGAGAGATATACACTCAAAGGAGCAAAGTAGAAATAAGTTAGCCACTATATACTGCACACATGCACATCTTGATCTAAGAGTATGACAATTCCCTCTGTGGGTCTGAGTTTTGACCTAGCAATAAATGCAAGGTAAAAGTGCTACATCCTTGATCATACCTTTCACTCTAGATACAGTTTTTAGAGATAGGATGTTTTAAGGCACTAGTCATTTATGCCTTGGAGAGGATTCCATAAATACTACATATGAGTGACTTGAGTGAGCTACATAGGGAGAAGGCGAACTATGCTTTTATTTTAAACTTGTGCAAAAATCTCCAATTGACTTGACTGACAGGAAGAAGGTGATCAAATTTAAGCTGTTCTGTTCTTCAACTACCCAAAGTGTTGTGGTAGACACATTGAACCCCGCAGTATAGGTATGACTGGGAGAGGTCTAGTGTTGATGTCTTATCTTAAAGTTATGTCTTGAGGTAATTCAACCTTTACTCAAGGATGAGCAAAGACTAAGTGTGAGGGAGTTGTTGACGGTAATTAACTATCATTACAAACCATCAACTAAACATATCAAAAGGATAAAAATATGATTCCCACCTTAGAATATGGGTTCTACTGACAATTTCCATGAGTTTTGGTGAATTGTGATTTTTTTAAGGATTAAACAGGAAAATGCAGGAAAAGGATATCCTCCATGAGAAGGAACCCAAGCCTATCGGACTTATCTCCACGTCACGACCATGCAAGAACATTCTAGAAGACACCAGAGGACTCAACAACGTGGCCCACCTCGACCTGCTGCCAGGTGGGGCCGACCGGCCCTAACCTTAGGCCGGTCGGCCTCCCCCCACGCCGCCATGGCTCCTTCCTTTGCAAGCTGCCTCTACCGCCCCCTATGATGCATCTCAACCCTACGTGAAGGTTGGTTTCATCCAAGGGACATGGTTGATCCCCCAGGGCTACATAAATCGGCCTCCAAACCCCCATGCCTAATTCAATTCCTCCAGATCAGAACCTCCAACAGAATTAGAAATCATAGGAGAAGGATTGAAGAGTGAGCGATCAAGAAGACTAGTTCTCCCTCTAGTTTAGGAATAGAATCTAGTCTTGAATTAGAACTAGAAGAGAGAGAGAAGAGGAGATTTAGAAGGAGCTCCGGCCTATCGGATCTACTTCAACATCTTGTACCTGTGGATTCAAGTTCTTCAAGGTCTTGCATCTAGATCTCTCTAGTAATCAATGTCTATTTTCAAGTTGTTCTTATTGTTCTTGAGGTTTGTGACTCATTTGAGTAGTTTAATTGTAGTAGTGCTAGGATTAGAGGAGTTAGAGGGTGTAAGCGTGGTGCTTAGACTTGATAGCTCATGAATGTACCCTATATTCTGGATTTTAGTGGTAGTTCACAAGGCCTTGTTGATTCTTCTATAGCCCACTATCCCGTTTGTAGGACTAGCAGGATAATTTATTGGTAGGAGAATTCATACTTTGCTTATGACCTCCTATGACAATTTCCCCATCAAGAACACTATTAGCATTTCATACTTGAAGTAGAATTAGATGGCTTTGGTGATCCCCTCTACCTTAAAAATTCTCAGTCCTTGATAGCTACTCAAGGATTAAAGCTTAAGACTTAAGAGGACCATACTCCGTTCCTTTAGGTTTGATATTAAAACTAGGTCATCCTGGTAAAGTGCTACATCGGTAGACGTTATCTGTGCGCTTGCAGATAAAGTAGAGTGTGCATTAATTTATACCAATGCAGGCCGTTGTAATCCACCACGTAAGGATTGGTGTTCATTGAGCTTTAGGCAGCCTTCCCCTGACTACACCTTCTCACCCCCTCGAGAGTCAGAAAGGTACTGCTGGTCTAAAGTGTTATTGTGTGATTGCTATATTTACATATGTTTCGGTTATCATATAACCAAAGTAGTAGAGAAGAATATAGGAACCTTGAACTGTCCCGTTGTCTTCTCAACTTAGCTATGCTACTCATTTATCATAGGATTCTCTAATGTGTGTATCACTATGCATAACTCTTATCACTTATCACTCACCCCTATCTAGGTCTAGTTGGTATATTAGTTAGTAGATACATGATTGTGAACTATCAATCTCTTTAACACTTCTTCCCTATGCATAAAGATGATACTCTGGAATACTCCAAGGTAAAAGCTACAATGGTATAATTATCTACGTGCTTGCAAATACTTGATATTCTTAGAATACATTCATTCTAGTCACTTGTATTAATATTAACTGCTTAGTATTATTCTAGTAATAATGCTAGGTAGTATTCATACATATCTCTTGCATCTATACTAGGGATGACAACCTAGTTAAGGTAGGGGGTATATGTTGACGAAACCTGGTCGGCAGTCTATCGAGGGTATGCCTAAGGTAGTGATTTGTCGGTAGATAGGTGCGCAAGCTACGAACTAGATGGTGACGCAAGACACAACAAGGTTTTTATCCAGGTTTGGCCGCCGTGAGGGCGTAATACCTACGTCCTACGTCTGATTTGTATTGCTATGTATGATGAGATGTGTTTTGAGGGGATCCCCTGCCCACCTTATATAGTCCGGAAGGTAGGGTTACAAATCTAGAAACTAATCCTAGTCGGTTACAATTGCCATAGCTGGCCAGATATGGATTCCTATTCTAACTGACCGAGATCTTTCTTGATCTCTAAGTTTGCTTTCCTTCCTTGCGTGGGACGCCGAGTGGATCGACTAGGCCACGCGTCATCTTCTGGTGGGCCAGGCCCTCTGGTCCGGGCCAGCCCAAGTCTAGCCGTAAGGGTATAGGGGTTAATACCCCCATAGCTAGTCCCCGAGCACTATGCATTGTGATGCGACACGCCGTCTTGACCTTCTCCAAACAGTGAGGCTTGAGTTATTGACGTCTTCGACCAGTCAAAACACCAACCGAGCAGCTATTGCAGGTGTCCGACCAGCTTACAATACAGCCAACCACTGTTATTGCTAGAGAAAGTAGGTTGTCCGAAGAATGTATGGTGCTCTTGAGAGAAAGAAAAAGATTTCCTTTCTAGTGAAGCGTGCCCACTTGTATTTCTGAAAAAGAAATATAAGCATGGTAAACAAAGCATAGGGGTCAAAAAATAAATACATTCACCGCTAGGTGAAGTGTGCCCACTTAGTCCCTGAGCCTGGTAGTAGGTGACGTAGGCACGTGGTGCCAAGATCTAAAATGAAACTCCATGGAAACTTGACACTGAGATGCACCGATAGGTGCATCGTACTGATGTAGTCCCCGAGCTTGCTGGAAGGTGAAGTATGAGCCGTGTAGTAAGGTCTAAAAAGCTCTCAACTGTATGTGAGTTAATTTTCACATGTAGCCAAGGAAATCAGACGTCAAGCTTTGGTTGAAGAGTGGTCGAAGCAGTCTCCGAGCACATCATGAGGTATGGATGACGAGTCCTCGAGTAGGAGACGTGGTCGACAAGTCCCCGAGCTTGTTCGGGGAGTATAACGTGCTCGGTGGTCTGTGTGTAATTAGACCTGTCCCCGAGTACCTCTTATTGTATTCCCGTCTGATACAGAGTATACAATCTATATTTTTATTCCTTTTTTGTTCTGGCATGATATCGCAAAAGGTTGACTAATGTGACGTTACCTGTCACGCTCAACTGCTTTGTTAGTGTCGCAATGAAACGCCTGTCAGACGTAGCACACCAGTGGGCCCACTCGTAGAGGAAACAAGGGGCGCATTTACTAGCGTAGTAACTAGGAAAAAAGTAGAAACCGAAGAGATCGTGCCATGTTTCTCACGCACATCTCCCGAGAATCTCGGAGAGACGGAACAACACAGTCAATGAGATAAATAGCCACAGTACGGCCATCTCCCATTTACACCCAACAGTTGCATTTGCAAACCGAATATCGTCTTCCTCCAGCCTTCGTGCCCTAATCCGACTCCACCATCACCATTAGCACACCTCGCCGCCATTAGGAGCGATGAGCTCTTTGTACACCAACAAAGCCAAAGTAGAGAGGCGAGAGAGGTAGAAGATGGCCAAGATGGAGGTGACAAAAAGGGCCAAAATGATGAGGAAGGAATGGTGGAAGTCGAAGTCCACCAAAGCGACCATCAACGACCTCATCGGGTTGGGCGTGCTTCACAACCGAGAGCTTGCAGGATGGTGGCCAGTAGGCGGCAATAGCTACCCCAATCCCTAGCCTGGTGAGATAGTCATCTTCGAAGATTTCTTCAAGGTCTCTACCTATATTACGAGATTGGGATCTGCAATCTGCATCCCAACTCGATCTTCCTTGTTTCTGTTTTCATCCATCATTGTGAGGCGTGTGGGGGAATCCAACCCCATTTCGACCTATTTAGATATCTGTTCTACTTGAGGAAGAAAGGGTCCCAAGGCGGCTCCAAAATCGCAGGCGGAGTATACCTGACCCTCTGGGATGGGATGAAGCAAGAATACCTCAACTGTCCTTGGAACACATCTCTCACCAATTGGTACGAGAAATGGTTCTACATCCATGAAGAGACCGACAGTACCACGCTGTGCGACGTCGGGTACATTCCAGAGAAGAGAGTAGCCTAGAACGAGCGACCAGAGCTAACTGGGCAAGTGGAGGAGCTGATGGTGCTACTCCTGTGGAATCGGCTTGACGGACCGGCTATAGCTAGGAATTTCATCAGCCATCGGGTGCAGCCATGCTAGAGGAGGGTGCATGCCAGGTACGAGTACCAAGGCTCAGCCGACCAGACGAGGATGCGGTTGGAGGATCTGGACCACGATGAAGTCATACGCCAGATTGGGGAGTTATTCCATCTGGCAGACCAGAGCTACTCCCGCCCGAGCAAGATCCAACATGCATATAAGCTTATCCGACCAGCCCCGAAGGTAAACAATCCAACTTTTTTGCTCCAAAAAATGTTGCCGACCACCGTAAAGTAAAAAATGCCTGATTTCTCTTGTCTTTGCATGTATACAGGTGCACAGCGTGGAGAGGCACAACCTGTATGTGTCGTTAGCGCCTGGAGTGGAGCAACCCCCACTGAATGTCCAGCGGTGGTACGTGGACGTCAAGGACGACCACAAAGCCAGGGCCCGAGCAGAAGCTAGGAAAAGTCCTGTCTCCGCCGACTAGTCGAAGAAGAGGGCCGGAAGCTCACAGGCAGACAAGACCCCAGAAGACTCGACAAGGAAGCACCATTGCATGGTGCGAGACTGGTCGGAGGACAAGGAGGACGAGGATGCAAGTGCCTACATGCTCAACCCTCGGAAGAGGAGTGAGCAGACAACACAGGGGGGATCGACCCCACTGGCAAAGGGGCCACAAGAGGACCAGACGCCGCAAGCGGGGCCAACACCCGGCGTGAGGGCAGCAGAAGAGCAAGCCAGGCTGCCACCACAGGATGGAGGCCAGGGTTCCTCCGCCCAGCACACAAGCCAGGGGAAGCCACGGCGTCGTGCCTTCACAACCATCCACCAAAGCTCGGATCTGTAAGTTCTTAAAAACACATTCAATACTACATCAATAATAGTAGCGGGCGTACAAGTAGTAAAAGGAATTATTATGCTATGACTTGCTAGCTTGGCGCCAGCAGAGAGACCCGAGCAGCTGGCCACTGCTGGGGCGACCACACCGACCACCACCACAACATCCTCCAAACAACTGGAGGGTCAGACCACCGGGGCAGAGCTGACAGCAAACAGGGATGCGGTGAACGTGGCGAGCACAGAAGTGCCCAAGCAAGTGCCTGAGCCAGTGTCTGAGCAGGACGCGCCCGAGCAGGAGACGCCCGAGCAGAGTCTGTCGAGCACAATTGGTGAAGGGCAAGTTCCCAAGACCAATCGAGGCGTGCCCGAACAGATTACGGCCACCACAAGCTCAACATAAGGTGATTTGCCTGATGCCGCAGCCAGAGGGAAAATGGTGATAGGGCCGTCAACCGTCAGGCTAAACCAAGAGCAAGGGTAGACCAATATGGATCAGGCAGCATAGTCTGATGACGATGTCGTTGAAGAAATCCATGGGCACCCACAAGATGAGTGGAAACATGTATACATCTACCACAAACGTGGAGACCACTACGTCTGCCACGAGGAGATCTCCATTGATGAGGAGACGGAGAGAGTGGAGTGACCAGCTAGGCGGCTCATTAGAGAACTACAGGTAAGCATACTTCGAAATCAATGTTGTAGACCAATTCAAATCTGTAGTCTTACTTATATGGTACTGTATTTGGTTTGCAGGGCTTCGTGAAGACCGCAAAGTACCGTAAACAGTGCTTTGACCAAATTTATGGCATCTCCAAGGACAATAAAGAGCTGACAGCTGAAGTTGATCGGCTGCGCAAACGGCTCGAGACCGCTGAGAAGGAACAAGTAGAGCTCGAGTCACAAAGGCTTAATACTATCCTTCAGCTTGGTCAAAAAGAGCGGGAAAGGGCAGGTAACTTAGCTTAGCCACGCTCCCCCAAACTCTAAAAAAATACTATTGATATGTACTTATGTGTTTTCCGGAGCTTGTTGTAGACCTGGCGGAGGAAGTCACTAGGCTTGAAGAGGCAAACACGAGCCTAGTCAAGGAGAGTGCCCAATTATCAGCAGAGAATGCTCGACTGGTAGAGGATCACGCACAGTTCCGAGACTAGTCAATAAAGATGACCAAGGAGGTGAAGACCAAAAACCAAGAGATAACTAGTAAGTGGCTGCTTTCCTAATCTTGGTTTCATGAGTCAAATTATGTCCTTTGGCATCATTTTGACAAGAATGCCCTTGCGCAGCATTGATGATTAATTTCAAGAAGCACATTGTGGAGCTGCAAAAGGATCATGACCTCTAGAAGGATCGCTGCACGCTGATGGTGCGGGGGATCGGGCCAGTGCTCGATTTGCTCGATCTAGGATTGTCACTAGAAGAGCCTCGGGTACAGCAGTGAGGAATAATAGACAAGTGTCAACTTGCCTAGGATTGGCTGCAGCAGTTCATGAAGGAGGCCGAAGAATTTGCGGGCGCCCATATGCTAAGCATGGTGCGCGCACATTATCCCCTAATCGACTTCACACGCCTCACCAAAGGCTACCCCAAGGAAGTTGGCGTACAGGAAGCGGAAGATCTACGGGGCCAACTGACGGAGCTGGTGTCCACAATTATTGGTGATATAAATCTGTGTGGAACAACAACGCCACCATCGCAAAGGATGCCGACGACGTCAGCTCCGGGGTCTTCGAGCCGACCACCTAGGACTGTGGTCTCGACCAGCTAGTCCTAGGCCGGGCAGTCTGCAAGTAAGGAGCAGTCGGGGCCTGCGGTCATGACCAGCCAGGCTCCTGCGGCTCAAGCTCGACCAGCGGAGGCAACGCCACAGCCAGAGATAGGTGGTAGCAAAATCTAGCCCGATCACCGACCGTCGAGTGGCTAGTTACCTGTAGCTGTAGAGCAGGCAATAGTTTAGTTTATTGTAAACTTATTGTTGACGGTCCTTAAGTATCAATTATAACTATCAAATAAATAGAGAAAAGGATCCAAATGAAACCAACACCTAGACTTAGGGTTTTATCTGACAGAATTCCACGAGTTTTGTTGTTTATCTATTTCTGCAGGGGGTTATCAGGAAATACGGAAGAAAGGCCCACATGTCGGATTAATGACGGGATATTAACCGAACACGTAATTATCTTACATCTAGAAGAGTCCAGAAGCCACGAGAACGAACGGGAGGCGTAACGGAGCCGGACACAGGGCGCCCGCCCTGGTCCTTAGGGCGCCCGCCCTGGCCCCGGAGCCAATCAGGCTCCGCCTCGAGGATTATGCTCCACCGACCTAGAGGATCAAGGAAAACCGTCCGTTCAATGTCGGTTTGATCCGACGGCCCAGATTCATCCGAAAGGGCTATATAAGCAAGGCCCCTGCCCCTGGAGGAGAGGCCCTCGTCTCATACTTCAAACCCTAATTCAAGAGGAGAGCCTCTGATCAAGCCCTAGAGCCACCATATCAACTAGATCTCTAGTTAGCATAGCTACATAGGATTAGAACTAGAAGGAGTCAATCTTCGATTGGTTCCCGGATCTGTCAAGAGGATTCTTGGTAATTCCTCTATTGTTCTTCAATTGTTCATCTTTGTTCTTCAATATTATGAATATGACTTTGTTCTATTTCAATATATTGATTATGACTTTGCTCTACTTGATTATATTTGCAATTATATTGTTCTTAGTTTATCATAGTTATATGCTTGGCTTAGTTAGATTGGAATTATATACATGCCTAGGATCGTATAGCGTTTATCCATGTGTACAGTGGGTGAATGATAACTATTGTGTAGACGTGGTGTCTATACCGTATTTATCTGCGATTGCACCCTATATGCCGGATTGTGGGGTAGTTCGCGATAGTGACAGCTTCGTTGATTCTTATATAGTCCCCCTCTCGTGTATAGGGCAGGCAGAGCAACACTATTACAGGGGAGTGATTGCTATGTTCTTCATCTTCCTTGCTAATATTCACTATGCTTGGATATAGTCTTTTCTCACCATGATTGCCAAGTATAATTGCACTAACTATGATATGCTAGACTTTATAGTTAATAATAACTTAGGGAATATCTTTGTAGTTCATCCTAATTCCATGCTAATGACTAGCTAGAATATCTGTTGAGGTGCTTATCATTATTATATGTGGCTAGCTGATCAGATTAATTATCTTTGTCACCATTATCACTTTACCTTTACCTAATGTGACATTTATACCTGTATAGAGAGATTGATAAATACTCTCGGTTATACATGCAATGATGTGTACTCAGTTCCATATTCTCATTCCATTATCAACCATGATACTTAGAAATCCCTTCCCAGTGGTAAAAATATAAATAACGATACCTGGAATACTTCCCGGTTAAAATGCTACATCGGTATTAATCTGTGCGCTTGCAGATCCCTTTTATTATTTATCTTGATGAGCAAATGCATATTTCAATACTGCGTCTCTCATGTCATGCTGGGGATGACAACTTGGTTTAAGTGGCATGAGGGATAGGTTTGGCATTTTTGGCGCCGTTATCAGAATTAGAAAACTAAGTCTACTTTTGGTAGTGACGTTAAGAATGCCCAACAAGCATTTTTGGCGCCGTTGCCGGGGAAGGTTGATTACTAAGTAGGAATGAATACGGAACTTTGAGTCATCATTTGCATCACTAATCTGATCGAGCTTATCAATTCTCTTATACAGTTTTACCCCTGTATTTTCCATTTTGATTATTTATTGTAGGGTGATGCATGAATAGAAGACATCTTCCAGACAACTTTGTTGACGATCCCGAAGCCTTATTCAGAAGAACAAGAGCCAAGCTCAAGAAGACATCGTCAACACTTCAGCACAAAGCTTCATCCAAATTCGAAGACCGCCGAAGTTTCATCCGGAATTTGTCGACTGAATTCGAAGCCATGGCGAACAAGTCGATCCGCGAGTTCTCAGCTCCCACTACGGACTACATCCGCACTGGACCTGCTGGGGAGATCGACCGCAACTTCGAGCTCAAGCCAGGGCTCATCAACATGGTGCAAGCTAACTAGTTCTATGGGAAGCCACACGAAGATGCTAGTGCTCATCTTCAACACTTCCTGGAGATCTGCAGCACTTTCACCATGGCTGAAGTCCCCAGAGATGCCATACTACTTCGCCTTTTCCCATTCTCACTGTTGGGGAGAGCGAAGCAGTGGTTCTACGCTACAAAGGAGAAGAACACTACGTGGGCACTCTGCTCCACGAACTTTCTGGCTAAGTTCTTTCCAATGGGCAAGACCAATGCTCTCCGTGGGAAGATTACAAGTTTTCAGCAACAACATGATGAATCCGTTCCAAAGCATGGGAGCGTTTCCAAGACTACATCCTAGAATGTCCCCATCATGGAATGGAAAGCTGGCTACTGATGCAGACATTTTATCATGGGCTCATTAACAGTGCCCGTGAAACCATGGATGCTGCAGCGGAGGAGCATTCCTATCACTCACCATACCTCAAGCCACAGCTCTTGTGGAGAAGATGACATCCAACCAAGGTTGGAATGAAGAAAGAACTCAGACACGCAAGAGAGGTGGAGGTATGCACCAGCTCAAGGAGGTAGACATGCTGTCTGCCAAGCTAGACCTACTCATGAAGAAGCTCGATGATCGAGCTGGAGAAAAGAAAGAAGTCATGCACGTCTACGACTCCCACATGACTTGTGAGGAGTGTGGAGGTACTGGACACTCGGGCAATCACTGTCCTGAGTTGCTG
The DNA here is from genome assembly GCA_022457205.1 of Saccharum spontaneum. Lineage (NCBI taxonomy): Eukaryota > Viridiplantae > Streptophyta > Magnoliopsida > Poales > Poaceae > Saccharum > Saccharum spontaneum. Next base: position 36,529,586 of record CM039615.1, read on the forward strand.
GAGGATGTGAACTACATCAACAATAACAACAACTACTACAACCGTCCTCAGCAGAATCAAGGTTGGAATCAACAGAGGCCTAACTACTCAGGTAATTACCAAGGTAACAATTCTTTCAATAATAATAATAATTATCCACCTTTGAGAGAGTTAGTGTCCAACCAAGGAAAGCTAATGGATAACCTGTCTAAGAAATTGGCATCTAATGATAAAAATACTAGAAAATATAAATAATAGAATGGATAATTTCTCTACTGCCATCAAGAACCAGATTAGCTTTAATAAAATGATTGAATCTCAGTTGAATCAAATAGCTGCTGCTGTTCCTGCTACTAACCCCGGTATACCATCACAACCGGAAGGACTAGAATCTGCAAATCTTGTAGACATGTTTGGTGCAAGAGATTACTGGAGTAACCCTATCGTGGAAGTACTGACCGTCTGCCGGTCAAGAGAGGCGATCCAGGACGCCCCGTCATCCCGATCTCCATCGGCATGCGAGACTTTCCAGAAGCACTCTGTGACTTTGGCTCCAGCGTCAACATCATGCCCAGGGTACTCTATGAAAAACTCTTTTCACAACCATTATTAGAAACAACCATGTGTTTGCAGCTTGCAGATAGGACACTGAGTTTCCCGAGAGGAATATTGAAGAACATCTGTGTCCGAGTTGGTTCCTCGTACGCTCCAGCAGACTTCGTAGTGATAGAGACCGGTTCTGATGAGAGGGCTCCCGTCATCCTAGGGAGACCATTCCTGAACACCGCGGGAGCTGTCATCTATGCTAGTGCTGCCAAGATCAGTTTCTACATCAAGGGGAGGAAGGAAATGTTTTCCTTCAAGAACAAGACCGCATAAATCCTAGAGCAACCCCAATATGAACCAAGGAAGAGGACCAACAGGAGGAACAAGAGCAAGAAGCAAGTATGGACCGAGACAGCTAAGATGGTCACTGCCGTGCACAAAGGTCAAGATCGCCAACTCAAGTCACCGTTCTTGCCTAAGAAGGACGACCCAGGTATGCCAAGCATTTATTGCTCCATTAATGGGTCCCACTTCTACAAGACACTTTGCGACACTGGGTCGGGCGTCAACATAATGGCCAAGGTCACCTATGAACTTCTGTTCAGAACCATGCCCTTAAACCCAACATATATTCAGCTCCAGATGGCAGATCAGACATTCCGATAGGTCGAAGGTACAGTAACTAATGTCCCTATCAAGATAGACGATCACTTTGTCCATACAGACTTTCAGGTTATTGACATGGGAGAAGATGAATATGATCCACCCATCATCCTTGGAAGACCATTCCTTAGTACTGTCAAAGCAATCATTTACATTGGAACTGGAGAAGTCCACATGCACTTCCCCTCTGAGAAGGTACGTCTTTACTTTAGTGACCCTAACTATGTATTTGAAGAATCTAAGCAGGTCAGGACAAGAAGAAGGCGGCGTAACCACAATCAGAAGCAACAGGTCATCAAAGACGGATGGGCAGATTATGAAGGAGAAGTGGTAAGATCTGAAGACATACCACTCAACCAACACTGTCCTGAGGAGACCAAAGCACCGAGACAGGTATGGAAAGAAAAGACAGTTGTACATGAAGAGGAGGCGCCGCCGGAACCACCGACTACGCCATCCACCAAGTCCCAGGACGACTGAACGAATAAGAGTCCCGTTCGGAGGACTTAAAAACACCGAACGCCTTGCCAAGAGGTAACTTGGTAGTTATCCTTTCCTTTCAATTATTTACTTTATCTTAAATAGTTTGCTTAGTTAATCATATTCATACTATCTTAAAAAGAAAATAAAAATGTTAAAAACCCTAAAGCCCCATGTGAGTATGCGAGTGGCATAAAACCCATAAGTACATTCACTATGGTGGCATAAAAAAAATATATATATATATAATAAATACATAAATATTTTCTTCTGCTTTATAAAAGAAAAAAAACATAAAAAAAATCAAGGAGGCTCAGCATGATAAAGGCTAAATATTTATGCTAACACTTAATCAGTTCCACAAAGCTTTGTTGTCTATTTGAGCTTCACAGAATTCAAGGAGACTAGCAGACGGAGGACATTCTAATCGCTGTCAGGGTGCTGCCGACTTTCAAATACATCTCCGCCATCTGCTAGCTACATCAGAAGAGATTATGTCAAGATCCAGCTTGGGGGAGAGCACCTCCATTATCTTGCTAAGTATTTCTATCTTTATCTTTATATTTATATATACTTCTACCTTATAAAAATAAATATATACATAACTATGAAAAAACCAAATAAAGATTTTGTGCTTACATATATATACCTATATCTTTTGCTTAGTGTGTTTTAATAAATAAATAAAGTGGCTATGCTAGACTGAATCTAGATAATAATAAAACTCTAGCATGGATATGATGAATAGTTGCTTTGCCTAACTTTCAAATTTGAAGTCCTCTCTCTAAGTTTAGACATAACTGTTATCATTTAAAGATTGCTCTAAACCTGAACTTGTGGGAAGAGAACTTGATCTAAAGTCTAAGTTGTTAACGGATATGATATGGGAAGGTTGAGCTGCTGTTTATCTATTCCTAAAGATGCTAGAATTCTGGAGAATTTTATCTTTGAAAATCTTACAATGCTACATGATGAGTTCCTATATGATGAGAGTTTAAGTTCCTACCACAGCCATACATACATGCTTGCTAGACTTTAAGCCATACCTTTACTTTTTACTGCTTATGAGCATTGAGTGTAGTCAAGCTGTGTAGACCCTTAGGAGCTTGTCATGCGGTTAAAATCAAGATTCACTTGCACGATCACTCATACATGCTGCTTCTACTCCGGAAGTACGCATCCACATATATCCACTCATTCTCATCTCCAGATCCACATAAAATTATTCTACTCCTAATCCGGGAGAGAATAGCAAAAAATATTTTCCCATTCTTGTTATCCCCTGTGAAATAAATGCTCAAGCTATTTTGGTTACTACCACTTGCTATATTGTTCTAAGGAGATGAGTGCTCTATACGAGGAAATAAAAAGGGGCAAGTGCCCGGAACCTCGAAAAGAAAAAGATACGAGGAAATAAAAAGGAGCAAGTGCTCGGAACCTCGATGAAAAAAAAGAGAAAAAGTGTGAGAAGAGAGGTAAAAATGGACAAGTGTCCGACAGTAGAATTAGGGGTACAAGATACCCACCTGAGAGGAAAAAAAAAGAAGAAAATATAGAGCACCTCATTCTCCTCAAGAGCTTTAAAAGCAAGAAAGGTACGTATCCCCTCAAAAAGAGCAAAAGTAGAATTAGACTTTCATCATTGTTATCATCACTACCACCATACACCATTTATTCGCCACACATGCACATCTTGATTTGACTTATTGGCTTGTTTCTCTGGATCCATGGTTTGACTATGCAATAAATGTCTTGTAAGTATGTATGCTTTATCTCCCACCGATGAGCTCCAGATATCAAAAGCCTTATTAGAATAGGATGAGAGAGAAGGCAATGTCACTCTGCCTTATACCACAAATACTACATACTTTGCTTTGAGAGAAGGCAGACATCATTACTGCCTTGGTGAGGATCCAGAAATACCACAAAAGAGAGACCTGAGAGAGTCATACAAGGAATCTCTGAGTTTTATTTGAAAATCTTAAAAAAACTCCAGAGCTATAGCTGATCAAGAATAAGAGACATGGCGCTTGACTAGACTGTTCTATCTTTTAACTGCTCAAGACAAAGGTGACGGTTGCAAGCCCCATGGTGAAAGGTATAATGAGTAAGTTTTAAGTCTTGACAGTTTACTTTAACTCAGAGATGAGACTCTATTTGAAAGCATGTGTACCGTCAAAATTCAAAGGCATTTCAGCAACTACTGAGTCTCTCCTTGCTCAGGGACAAGCAAGAGGTAAGCTTGGGGGAGTTTGTTGACGGTCCTTAAGTATCAATTATAACTATCAAATAAATAGAGAAAAGGATCCAAATGAAACCAACACCTAGACTTAGGGTTTTATCTGACAGAATTCCACGAGTTTTGTTGTTTACCTATTTCTGCAGGGGGTTATCAGGAAATACGGAAGAAAGGCCCACATGTCGGATTAATGACGGGATATTAACCAAACACGTAATTATCTTACATCTAGAAGAGTCCAGAAGCCACGAGAACGAACGGGAGGCGTAACGGAGCCGGACACAGGGCGCCCGCCCTGGTCCTTAGGGCGCCCGCCCTGGCCCCGGAGCCAATCAGGCTCCGCCTCGAGGATTATGCTCCACCGACCTAGAGGATCAAGGAAAACCGTCCGTTCAATGTCGGTTTGATCAGACGGCCCAGATTCATCCGAAAGGGCTATATAAGCAAGGCCCCTGACCCTGGAGGAGAGGCCCTCGTCTCATACTTCAAACCCTAATTCAGGAGGAGAGCCTCTGATCAAGCCCTAGAGCCACCACATCAACTAGATCTCTAGTTAGCATAGCTACATAGGATTAGAACTAGAAGGAGTCAATCTTCGATTGGTTCCCGGATCTGTCAAGAGGATTCTTGGTAATTCCTCTATTGTTCTTCAATTGTTCATCTTTGTTCTTCAATATTATGAATATGACTTTGTTCTATTTCAATATATTGATTATGACTTTGCTCTACTTGATTATATTTGCAATTATATTGTTCTTAGTTTATCATAGTTATATGCTTGGCTTAGTTAGATTGGAATTATATACATGCCTAGGATCGTATAGCGTTTATCCATGTGTACAGTGGGTGAATGATAACTATTGTGTAGACGTGGTGTCTATACCGTATTTATCTGCGATTGCACCCTATATGCCGGATTGTGGGGTAGTTCGCGATAGTGACAGCTTCGTTGATTCTTATATAGTCCCCCTCTCGTGTATAGGGCAGGCAGAGCAACACTATTACAGGGGAGTGATTGCTATGTTCTTCATCTTCCTTGCTAATATTCACTATTTCTTTTCTCACCATGATTGCCAAGTATAATTGCACTAACTATGATATGCTAGACTTTATAGTTAATAATAACTTAGGGAATATCTTTGTAGTTCATCCTAATTCCATGCTAATGACTAGCTAGAATATCTGTTGAGGTGCTTATCATTATTATATGTGGCTAGCTGATCAGATTAATTATCTTTGTCACCATTATCACTTTACCTTTACCTAATGTGACATTTATACCTGTATAAAGAGATTGATAAATACTCTCGGTTATACATGCAATGATGTGTACTCAGTTCCATATTCTCATTCCATTATCAACCATGATACTTAGAAATCCCTTCCCAGTGGTAAAAATATAAATAACGATACCTGGAATACTTCCCGGTTAAAATGCTACATCGGTATTAATCTGTGCGCTTGCAGATCCCTTTTATTATTTATCTTGATGAGCAAATGCATATTTCAATACCGCGTCTCTCATGTCATGCTGGGGATGACAACTTGGTTTAAGTGGCATGAGGGATAGGTTTGGCATTTTTGGCGCCGTTATCAGAATTAGAAAACTAAGTCTACTTTTGGTAGTGATGTTAAGAATGCCCAACACTTATGCCTCATCAGGCAAGCTTGTAATAAAGTACTATTGCAGAAATGTGAGCTTGTGTAGTTTTTGTTGAAAAAAATGTATTTGAGCTTGTATACTGTTGTTTGATAACTAAGTTAGAACGTATGAATGTTCTAGTTTAGTTGTATCAGTTGGTAGATGCGTCATCCTATAGAATGTGTACGGCCCTGGCCAGATCTGTGGTTGAAGTGCGAGACACGGAGCCTGTTCACACGTGAGAGCGCACAAGTTCAGATCAGGGAGCGCCCGTTGACCACCCGGAGCGTAGAGAGCGGGTCTCGTGCACGCGTAGGGAGAAGCCGTAGACGGGGCTGGAATCGAGGACTCAAGAAAGAATGGTGGGTCTATCAACTGGTATTTTATAAAAGTATTGAAAGAAAGGAGACTCTAGATAAACACGTTAGAGTGATCAAAGGAAAAATATATGCTTTATTGAAACAATCAAAATACAAGAAAGGTACATATCTTTATTGATGCATTCTATGGGTAGAAACGCTTGAGCTTGTCAATATGCTAGGAGTTGGGTACCTCAGTACCATCGAGGTGAGCCAACCTGTATGAAGTAGGCCGAGTGACTTCGATGACCACAAACAGTCCTTCCCAAGGAGATGAAAGCTTGTGCATGCCTTCTTGGTTTGTTTTCCACTTCAAGACCAGGTCCCCGACCACAAAGAGTCGCTCTTTGACATTCCTATTATAGTATCTGCATAGTACAACTAGGTACTTGGCTATACACACACAAGAATCAAGCCGTCGTTCTTCAGAGCAGTTGACCTCGAGTTCCCGTGCTTCATCAGATCTGTCTTCAGCAAAGTTCTTAATACGCAGCGATTAGAAAGCGCTATCTGCAAGGAGTACTACTTCTACGCCGTAGACCATGAAATATGGGGAAGCGCCAGTGTTGCGACTAGGCTAGGTTCGCAGCCCCAGACCACAGCCGGCAAATCTTTGAGCCATCGACCAGGAGCTTTGTCGTTTTGCCTATACAACCTCTTCTTTAGCGCATCGAGGATCATGCCATTGGCCCTTTCGACCTGCCCATTAGCTCTAGGGTGCACCACTAACACGTATTTCACAACTATGCTCCTCTCATCACAAAAGTCCCAGAATGCACTGCTTGTGAACTGAGTACCCAAGTCTGTAATTATGCTGTTAGGGAGGCCAAAACGATGTATAATCTGATCAAGGAACTCGACCGCCTTCTCTGATGATGCCTTGGTTAAAGTCATGTACTCGATCCATTTGAAAAACTTGTCAATCAACATGAAGACACATTTGAAATTGCCAGGGGCCGGCTTGAAAAGACCAATCATATCCAGTCCCCAACATGCAAAGGGCTAGGAAGCTGGTATGGTCTAGATCTCATGTGCTGGTACATGTATACACTTGGTGAAAAACTGACATCTGTCACAGCGGTGGACCAGCTTCTCTGCATTGGCCATGGCAGACGGCCAGTAGAAACCTGCTCAGAAAGCTTTACCGACCAGGGTCTGAGAGGCGGTGTGATTGCCGCAAGTACCACTGTGGATTTCATGGAGTAGTTGAATACCTGCTTCTCGAGTGATACACTTCATCAGAACTTCATCCTTTGCATTTTTGCGCATTAGGACACCGTCGACCAGTACGTACTGCTTATTGTAGCGCATGAGCCGCTCGTTCTCTGTTTGATGAGTATATCCGGTCCCATCCTGCAAAAACTTGATAAAAGGTACTCTCCAATCTTCATTGTTAGTGGTCAGAGGTACTATAGGTGCAGTTGGAAAGGATTCCGTAATGCCCGGAGGGGGAACCGTAGCCACCAGAGGCTGCTCTGGAAACTTCTCGACCACCTGATCTGCTTCTTCCTTGACAGACGGTTTAACAAGGTCTTGGACGAACATGCCATGTGGGACTTGAGCTCGGGATGACCCTAACTTAGACAACTCGTCAGCTGCTTGATTTTTGTCCCAGACCACATGGGTGTACTCGATGCCGTAGAATTTGCCTTTCAACTTTCTAATTTCTTTGCAATAGGCATCCATCTTCTCGCTAGTCGTGTCCCAGTCTTTGTTAAGCTGGTTAATGACTAGGGCCGAATCGTCATAAACGTAGAGACGTTTTACACCGAGTTCGACCGTAATCAGCATGCCATGGAGACAGGCCTCATATTCTACAGCATTGTTAGATGTAGGGAAATAGATCCTAAGGACGTAGTGGAGCTATTCGTTGGTTGGTGAAATGAAGAGCACGCCTACTCCTGCGCCATCGATGTTCAAGGAGCCATCGAAATACATCTTCTAGTATTCGACTAGCCCCTGATCGGGTGGTGCGCTGAGATCTGTCCATTCAGCGATAAAGTCGACCAGTGCATGGGACTTAATAGTTGTACGACTCTGGAACTCCAGGGAGTCGGGGCATAATTCCATCGCCCATTTAACGATGCGTCTGTTAGCGTCCTTATTCCGGATGACGTCTCCAAGCAGAAAATTGGTCTTCACCACCACCCGATATCCGTCGAAGTAATGTTTCAACTTTCAAGATGTAATCAGGATGGCATAGATCAGTTTCAGGTACCTGGCTTTGGACTCATTGAGCACCTCACTAATGAAGTAAACAAGGCGCTAGACTTTGTACATGTGGCCGGGTTCCTCACACTCAACCATAATGACTGTAGAGACCACGCGGTCGGTGGCCGCAATGTAGAGAAGAAGAACGTCGTCTTTCTGAGGGGCTGTAAGGACCGAAGGAGAGGTGAAGAATTCCTTGAGCTGCGTGAAGGCAGCATCAGCCTCCTTCGACCATACGAACTTCTCTGAAGCCTTAAGTAGCTTAAAGAAAGGCAAACCCTTTTCTCCTAGTTGCGAGATGAAGCGGCTAAGGGCAGCCATACATCTAGTGAGCTTCTAGATATCCTTGACATTTCTAGGAGGCTGCATATCCGAAACGGCTTTTACCTTTGTCGAACTGGAGTGTATGCCATCATGGCTGACGACGTTGCCCAATAATATACTAGATGGGACTCCAAAGATACACTTTTTTGGATTAAGCTTCCATTGGTACTTGTTGAGGGCCGTGAAGGTACTCTAGAGATTGTCGACCAGGGTATGAGCTTCCCTGGTCTTCACGACCACGTCGTCAATGTAGGCTTTGACTAGATCATCCTTGATTTCATCAACAAGGCATTGCTGGATAGCACGCTGGTATGTGGCCCCCGCGTTCTTAAGCCCAAACGACATAGTCATGTAGCAGTAGGCGCCGAACGACGTAATGAAGGACGTCTTGATCTGATCATCCTTGTTGAGAGCAATCTAGTGATAACCAGGGTAGCAATCAAGAAAAGATAGGAGCTCGCAGTCGGTTGTGGAATCAACGACCTCGTCTATGCGAGGTAAGCCGAAGGAGTCTTTAGGGCAGTGTTTGTTGAGATCAGTATAATCAACGCACATTCTCCATTCATTATTCTTTTTGCGTACAAGTACTAGGTTGGCTAACCAATCCAGATAATAAACTTCTTTGATAAATCCAGCTACTAAAAGCTGGGTGACTTCTGCCCTAATAGTCTCCTTTTTATCGTGAGTGAACCATTGTAGCTTTTGCTTGATAGGTCTTGCGGTCTTCAAGATGTTCAAGGAGTGATCGATCAGGTGCCGAGGAACGCCGGGCATGTCGGCGGGTCTCCACGCAAACACGCTCACATTGTCCCTCAGGAACCTGACGAGCGCGTCTTCCTATTTAGGATCCAGGTTGGCCCCAATAAGGGCCGTCTTGCTGGGATTGTCATCGACCAGCTGGATCTCCTTGTGCTCATTGGACTTGATGTGCTTCCGTGGTACTTGGCGTTCTAGGATCTCTAGCTGGCCGGCGGGAATCTTAGAGGCATCGACCAGGGTTTGCTCCATGCAGATTGAGAGGTCGGTAGCCTCTGCTACCTTAAAGTTTTCCTCTTCGCGGGTATAGGCAGTGTAAACATTGCCTCTGAGAGTAAGGACACCCTGCTCGGTAGGCATTTTGAGCACCAAGTAAGAGTAGTGCAGCATGACCATGAACTTAGTAAGCACTGGTCGACCAAGGATGGCATGGTAAGTACCCTGAAGTCCATGACCACGAAGTTGATGTAGTCGGTGCAGAAGTGGTTGGGAGTGCCGAACTGCACAGGGAACGTGATCTGCTCGAGAGGTATAGGGCTCTGTCCAGGAAGGATGCCCCAAAACTGTGCATCATAAGGTTTGAGGTCAGCCTCAGTGATTTTAAGAGCAGGCAAGCTGCTGCGAAATAGGATGTCGATGGAGCTGCCCCCGTCAATGAGCACCCTTTCAAACTAGACACTGTTGATGCAGGGGTCAAGGACGAGGGGGAAACAACCAGGTTTCGAAATTGCCACCCACCAGTCTGCTCGGCTAAAGGAGATTTCACGGTGGGACTAGGCCAGGAGTCTTGGATTAGAGATGAGGTCACTGGCATTGATGACACTCAAGCAAGTGTGCTTCAATAGCTTGCGCTCGCGCTTGGACTCTAAAGACACTTTGCCGCCAAAGATGGAGTGGACACTTTTGGTGGGGTTGACATATTGGTGATGATGATTTCTATCATGTGTGTCATCACTATCACGCCACAGTCCATCATCAATGGCTTCAGGAGCATCGTCGTTAGCAAGTTGCTTGGCGTAGATGTTCCTAAGGAAGCGACAGTTCTCCATAGTGTGATTGGCCTTGGGATGGATCTGGCAGGGACCCTTAAAGGCCTTATTGTAGTCCTCTTGATAGTCCTGATGACCACTTGGCTTCTTAACCGCGTTGACTTCATGATCGTCCTCACGAGAATGCTTGCCTCTGAAGGCGTTGCGGTGGTCATGCCACCGATCACGGTTGTCTGGGAAGTTGCGGTTGTTCTTAACCGCGTTGACTTCATGATCGTCCTCACGAGAATGCTAGCCTCTGAAGGCGTTGCGGCGGTCATGCCACCGATCATGGTTGTCTGGGAAGTTGCGGTTGTCATTGCGCCGATCACGATCGTTCCAACCATGGTCGTTGTGATTTTCATCACGGCGAGGTGGGTGTTCGAAGCGTGATGACCCACCCACGTCTTCCTTAATAATCTTTTTGGCATCATCGGCATCCGCATAGTTTTTGACGGTAGTGAGCAACTCGGAGACCGTGGTCGGCCGTTTCTGAAGCAGCTTACTTCTGAGGGCGTCATGATGGTGGAGTCCCTTAATGAAGGCCGAGAATGCCTCATCATGAGAGATCTTGGGGATCTTGAGACGCATATCCGAGAAACGTCAGATGTAGTCGCGTAGTGGTTCGCTTGCTCGGTCACGTATGCGCTCGAGGTCGTACTTGTTGCCCGGCTGGTCACACGTGGTGATAAAATTATCAATGAAGGCCTGCTTGCGTTGCGCCCAGCTATCGAATTGGTTCTCTGGTAGACTCAAGAGCCACAGATGACCTGCTTGATCGAGGACAATTGGAAGATATTTAGCCATTACATGTTCATCACCTGTGGCGGACTAGATGGTGATCTCATAGAGCCTGATCTAGCTTTCAGGGTTCTCCTTGCCATCGTACTTCTTGAGCTTTCCGAGCTTGAAGTTTCATGGCCATATGACTTGTCAGAGATGATGAGTGAACTGTTTGAGGCCCGGGGGTCCATGTTCGGTATCATACTAGATGCGGTGCACGTTCTCGTGGGCTTGATGGCCAGTAGCATGACTAGTGATATGGCTGCGGACATCACGAGGAGGAAGACGGTAACAGAGATCACGAGGAGGGTTCTGGTCGACCTCCTGATCTTGATTGCCTCATCGATTGTGGTTGTTGTTGCGTCGACCTCGACCACCATCTTGTCCACCGTTGTTGCTGCCACCACCACCGCCACCGCCACCACCACGTGGAGGATTGGGTGGAGGCGGATCATCACGATGTTGGCGACTTGGATGTTCTAAAGCGCGGGATCGATGGCTCCGATTAGATGTGACGGATGTGCTTGCAGTAGCTCAGGTTCGTTGGGCAAGCTCGACGGTTTGGCCCATGGCGGCGGTCAAATACGCTTTGATGTCCTCACAGACCACGTGGTTCTCTGGCGTGTCTAGTAATCGGTCCAGATTGGCCATGGCCACTGCCATGTTGGCACTTGGGGTCCTGAAAACTTGCCGATCGCCCACTCTGTCAAAGGCATTGGCTAGATCTCAAGGTCGGGGTCCCCTGCGACGTGCTTCTTCTTCTTCAGCCTCTTGATGATGGCGTTCGGCGCAGTTGGCGTTACGCTGTTCGCAAAGCTACTATTGCTAGTCAGATTCTCCCACGACTAAGGGCTCGTCATTACTAACGTTGAGCACCATGTCACCACGTCTTGGTGGAAACCTTGGGATCAGAGAAAAACCTAGAGGGTGCGGTAGTGGATCTAGATCATATTCATTACGGTCGAGGTGTTCAGCCTCGGTGTGGACAGAGTGTGTAGATCCAGTGCTGGAGTCACCATCCTCGTGCAGTGTATGGACCGAGCCTTCATTATGTTCCCTAATATCGGCCATGTTGATGGCATTGCATGGTGGTGGTCGAGATATATCCAAGAAGTATAGATCTGAAACGTGGTCGCGCTCCATGGGACCCACGAATAGATGAAGTGTACGATATGCGTACTCGAAAGCAGTGTTTTTCAGGCGGTATGGGAGGGCCTAACTATCCTCCGTCAAGACTTGGTACTCAGAGAGCCTGAGGCCGAGCGTAGGAACCGGGCGAAGGCATACCGTATGTCCTTGAGGAGTAGCGGTGACCACTAGATCTGTATCAAGCCGTGTTGGACGACGAGTCCGAACTGGTTGGGTAGATCTATTGTGGTGAAGCTGTACCTGCTTGGTAGGTTGATTTTGAATGGAATCTACCAAAGTCAGGGTTTGAGAAAGCTTGAGGCCGACGTGGTCGACAGCCTCAATTAGGTCGGTGTTGTCGATCATCCTTCCTTTGTAGCAAGGGAGTGGTCGACGAGTTGTCGGCGTGGTCAGAGCCGTTGCTGGGGTGGTCAGAGTCGTAGCCAGTGTGGTCGGAGCCATAGTCGATGAAGACGTGGTCGACGAGGATCGGATCTATGCCTTCTCCGTGGCAGCAGTGGTGAAACTGTTGACGCCGGTGGTCCAGGTGATCCGGCCGATGGTGAATGAGAGACCGTCCGCCACAGCTGCGGAGTCAGGGATGATGACCATCTTGCTCGCCTGGGAAGCTGTACGCACACCCCCTACCTGGCACGCCACTATCGATGAAACCTGGTCGGCAGTCTACCGAAGGGTATGCCCAAGGTAGTGATTTGTTGGTAGACAGGTGCGCAAGCTATGAACTAGATGGTGACGCAAGACACAACAAGGTTCTTATCTAGATTCGGCCGCCATGAGGGCGTAATACCTATGTCCTGTGTCTGATTTGTATTGTTGTGTATGATGAGATGTGTTTTGAGGGGATCCCCTACCCACCTTATATAGTCCGGGAGACAGGGTTACAAATCTGGAAACTAATCCTAGTTGGTTACAATTGCCATAGCTGGCCAGATAAGGATTCCTATTCTAACCGACCGAGATCTTGCTTGATCTCCAAGTTTGTTTTCCTTCCTTGCGTGGGACACTGAGCAGATCGACTAGGCCACTCATCATCTTCTGGGGGGCCAGGCCCTCTGGTCCGGGCCAGCCCAAGTCTGGCCGTAAGGGTATAGGGGTTAATACCCCCATAGTTTCTATCCTTAGAAGAACCTCACTACCCAAGTTACCCATCATCCTTTTCTCTAGGCAAACTAGCCAAGTGACTACTTACAAATACCGTTCCTTTGGAAAAATACGATACCCTAAATACTTCCGGGTGAAGTGCTACAATGGTACCTCCGTACGCTTGCAGACTTTTCTGCTTACACTAAGAAGCACCAACAAGGCCTCTAGTGCCCAACCATCGGCGTCCCTCACACTTTAGGTGCCTTGGGCGACCTTAAAGCCCATGGGCTGGCCTTAGAACCCTTAGCAATGCCCCTTCTAAGGGGTCCCACATCGGTGTGTGGCTGGGTGACATGATCCGATGAAGGATCAGGAGACAGAGATAGCTACAAACAAACGAAATGAACATAAGAGAAGGGATAGGGGACATAGCTGGTAATGCAATGGCCGGGGCCATTTTGTTAGCGTCTTGCTGACCTCTCGCCCGCTTCTCCTACTTCGTCCATCCGTCCTTGCCTCGCTCGGGGGCCCTATGTTGCGGTCCACCTTCATAGAGGGTAATAGGTGGTTAGCTCAGTCAACCCTTTGGGCGCAGCCGAGCCACTACTAGAGTCGCTCAGGTTTAAGGAGACAACAGTAAAGTCAAGCGAAGCAAGAAGATCTAGGGGATGGGACTTATCTTGGTTTTTGTTGTTGGAGAGGTAGGCTGACAAAGGAGGTTGGCAGGCGGAGACTGGCTTGGGACATGGCACATCTAGGTGGATGGCTCAGTGATGGCCTTCCCTCATGGGGAAATGTCAGAACTCATCTCGATTGGGTTGACCCCTTCTGGGGGGCGAGCGCCTAGATGAGGAGCCAGCGAAGCCATCACTGCCACTAGGAGTCTTGGCCGCCTCGCCAATCCTCGATCAGTCGAGTAGCACCGCCGCCTTGGCTGCTCCTTCCACCAGCACCCTTCTTGCGTCGTGGCTCGGGCCGTCGGGAGTGCAGGGGGTGATGAGCATGGCTGCTTGGGTGATGTAGCCCTGCTCGTAGTAGTAGGCTTGCTTGAAGCTACCCTTGATAGTGATGACCGCCTTCGGGTCGGGCATCTTGAGATTAAGGTAGGTGTAGCTGGGGACGACCATGAACTTGGCGAAGCACGGCCGGCACAAGAGGGCGTGGTAGACTCCAGGGAAGTCGACCACTGATGGCAGGGAAATGGGTGACTATGACCCACCTCCATGTTAGTAGAGACAAATTTGGTTTTAGTTAAATTTAATTAGGACAAAAGTAAAAGAATAGGTATTGCGAGTTCATACTTCCATAATTCTTATATTTGCATAAAAATTATGTTAATTACATCTCTGAAGAGAACACCCCTAATCAAGAGTTCCATCATGAGTACATGTAAAATAAGATTACATCATATAGTTTCCTTTTACAAACTACAACAGAAAATAAGGTCTTCAATCTTGTAGCCGTAGATTGATGAATATGCATGCTTGGCATAGACTTGAACTTGATAATTGTCATTTCTTGTAAGCATGACATTTTCATTCTGTGAGGAGCTAACATATACTCCTTATACGATTGGTCTCTAGCTTGCTTAGCTTTCTGGTGACCCATGATATCCCATAGTGGAATCAATAAGGATTTCAGAGATTGGAATTAGAAATTCATCTTTTGGACATGCTTTATTTAAATCTCTAAAATCCACACATACACAGATTTGCCCATTTTTCTTTTTCATGGGAATGATACTAGACACTCATTTGGGTATATCACTTCTCGGATAAACCCAGTAGCTATGAGTTTATCAACTTGAGCTTCTATTTGTGGGAGAAGTTCTGGATGATATCTTCTTTGTCCTTGCTTCACCAGAGGAACATTAATTCAAACAGTCAATTTATGCACAACAACTGTTGGGTCTAGACCTAACATTTCTTCATAAGACCAAGCAAAGACATCTCTATTTGTAGAAAGAAATTTATGGTATTCTTCCTTACTTTCTTTAGAGATGTTTACTAATGAAGACTGGATGGGGATCGTCGTCCGTGCTGATATTAATTTCTTCCAACTCATCAACAGTTGGTTGATTTGCATCTTCCATTTGTGGAGATGCTTCCATAGCATCAAGAGGTTTGGCAGAGGTCATATTAACTTCATAACCTAACCCACATTTCTCTTCTTTTAATGCTTGATCTTGGTGTAGGGCTTCAAGCTGAACCTGGGGCATCAACTTTTCAAATGTGCGAGCTGCCCCCGGCCATTGCATAAAGGACTCATAGAAATATCATAGCCCATCTATTGCATAATATAAAGAACTTTGTCATCATATAAAGAGATGGGTAATGTTTTATCATCTCTATTTAACAAAGTTGTAACAGAACCGACCAAATTATAAGAGCACAAGTACGAAAACAAGCACCGAAGCGCTCAAATTTTCAAACTTGAGCCCATATAATCCCGGTAGTCAATCGAAATCACGAAGGATTTCAAACCAAACTGCTTACAACCAGGATCGCATCATTCAACATACACATCGTACGTTACATTTCACAAGTAGTTTCGAAATAAGTTTACACCACGGAGTAGCAAATATTACAAACCGAGTTTGGAAAATAGCGGAAGCATAACACACACATTAGTTACTTAATTACTGCCAGTCTGGATGATCGACAACCCGCAAAAGCACGAGGAAAGTACATAAAGACGATCACGCCCTTGTGATCTAGTCATCATCACCCGCAGGGTGGAGACACGTCTTGCAGAAAACCTGATAAAGCATGTCATCTGCAACAGGAGGGAATAAACCCTGAGTACTGGAATGTACTCAGCTAGACTTACCCGTCAAAAACCAGAAATAAAAAGACACCAAGGATTATGCAAGGCTTACACAAGAGGCTAGCTGACACCAAATTTTGCATAAAGGCATAAGTAGTTGAAACTCTCATAACCTGTACTAGCAGTTATTTTTAGCAATTACCTGTCATCTATCTTAGCACATGTACTAAACATGCACTTGATTATCATCAAACAATTATCCATATTATTTCCATCGCAGGTATAAATTGTGGCAACAATGTATCATTCACTTAACCATCTGTTCAATTAATGAGATCTACGTTGCCGCTGCTCAAGTCAAGTGCTCACTAACCGGGAGCGACGGCGATTCGAATTGAATTCCTATCTAGCTGGACGGGTATTTCTAACACTCACCGCGCAGACCCCTGCCAGGGTTGCACAAGCCACCTTTCGTATGATTCAGGAATCGCGGGTCCGAATGATGTCGCGACCCCAAGGGCGACACTCTGCCAGGTGACAGGGACTCTAACCCCCCTTGGTCTCACGCCAATGTCCCCAAGCACATCCTTTCTCTCCTCCAAGAAGCAACCTACCATTCGATTCCCCGCCTGAATCACATTACTCGGCTTCGCGGTCGGAACGACTTAACCGGCCAACTAAGTGTTAGACTGCGTTCAACATGACTCAAGGACGTACAGCGAATCGGTCCTTAAACGACTCAGACGGGCATGGCTCCACACCCAAGACGTGAAGTGTCTTGCAGCTGTACCAT
Source organism: Saccharum spontaneum (assembly GCA_022457205.1). Taxonomy (NCBI): domain Eukaryota; kingdom Viridiplantae; phylum Streptophyta; class Magnoliopsida; order Poales; family Poaceae; genus Saccharum; species Saccharum spontaneum. The sequence goes on from CM039615.1 coordinate 36,546,387, forward strand.
CGAACTCCCGCCCGGTCTCAATTTCATTTTAAAGCATGGTTCCATCACGATAGCCATAAGCCACTCGCGACCCAATCCTATCTCTCGCGGATGACCGGAAATCACCCGACTTCTACCGTACTAAGTAGGGCTAAGCATTGACACGTGCCTAAACCTAATATAGGATTTAAGTACAGTATCTGGACAAGGACAGGTATCATGCAACAATTGTTTTCAAACAACCCCTACCACTTAATGCAATAAACAATTAAAAGTACTCAAGATATATTTATAAACGATGGGTTCAGCATGCACCGGGGCTTGCCTTTGAGAAAGGTTGCAGGCCTGTGGTCCGGGCACTCCGGAAGGTCTTCTTCGGAAGCTTCTCCGCCGGTGGGTTCCTTTGCTGGTTCCGGCAGGTTCTGAATCTCCTCCGGCACCACTTGTTCGAATTCGAGGAGTGTTACCCCCTCCGGAACACCTATTGCATGAGTGCATAATAAATCTCATGGATGCATAGTGAAAGATGCAATATGCTCGGAATGAAATGCAGTACAACACTTTTTAAGGCTCTACTCAAATCACTTCAAAAGAGTAGGTGCAAATTTCCTCTCCGGTAGGAAGTACTCACCTAATCTACTCAACCTAAGATAAAGCTGCTCTTCTTCATTTAAGGCCCTAACACCTAACAATTACAAGAGTAGCATTTCTTAGGATATCACGCCACAACAAATCAGCAAAATACCACAGTAAAACATCCTGGACAACAGCTACTTGTTTTTATCATAACTAGAGATTTCCAAATCCAAAAGATGTGATCTAAGACAATCTGGAAAGCCTAAGAAATGCACTATAATTAATTTTCAGACCTCAACCCCAAACTCCTAAGTTTTCCATGTCGAATTTCACAAGTTCCAGAATCTGTCCTCTCAAAACAGAGAGTAGCAGATTCTGAACTGCCACATTAAACAACAATAACTCTCAAACTACTAAGCCAAATGCTCCCAACTTTTGACACAAGCTAGTTTATCAAGTTTACTACAACTTTGGTATTTACAAGTTTTCCCGCAACCATCTTTATCAAGGGCCAAACTTAGAAATACTACCAGCTGTCCAGAAAACCTAACATTACAAGGGTTAAATATTTATTGATGTGGCCAAAGTCCCCTAAAACCAAACTAATGTTACCAAAAGTTCCCATGGGGTACAAAAACACCAGAAAGTAGGGTGTGACTACCTAGAACATTTATTTATACTCATTTCTTAATTTACTTAATTAATTAGGTGGAATTTTAAACCTATGTGTAAACTGCTCCTAAAATTCTACAAAAATTACAGGTGGCTCTCTGACTCAAAAAGAGACCACTGTAAAAATATGAACAAATTTTATTTACAGAAACTCCCTATACAAAATTCACAAGTCCAAAAGGCTGATTTTTGTATAATTAATACATCATATTGAAAAGTATCAAACAACAGATTTCATATTTTTCTTAGATACTCTAGGGTACCAAGACATTCTCCAAAAAGTTTCAAGAACATTGCACATGTAGAAAAATTACTAAAATTCATTCAATTATTTCCTAGAATAACATGATAGCCTTATAACTTAAAATTTACGTAAGCACTGATGCCCAAATTTTTACCAGAGCTAGGGCAAGTATAAAGTAACCTACCCACAAAATTTCATGATTTTTGGGACACAACAGCTCAAGTTATAAATTTAACAAATTTGCATGCATTTAAAAACATATTTGCAAGATCTATTTAATTCTCCCAGAAACTAAACAGAACATACCATATATATATTTTTCTAAAATACTACACATCATGTAGATCATAACAAAATTTATTTCATGATTTTTGAGCAAGTACAACCCTAGATCTACATTTTTCAAACTACTACAAAAATATGTGACAAAAATGATTAAATGAAATAGCTTTCAAACGAACTGGGCCGGCCCGGGAACAGCGTGGCCCATGACGCGCGCGCGCGGCCCACTCGGCATCCCGCCTGCGCGCGGCGCTGACACGCGGGCCCCCGAGGTCAGTGACCGGAAGCAGGGACGCGGCGGCAGTGAGCTCCGGCGAGCGATTTCTCGCCGCCGGTGGCTCCTCCGACCGATCCACCTTCACGGTCATCTTGCTCAAACCAACCCGCATCAAGGCCACCACTTTTCCCCAAATTAGATACACCACAGAACCCCGACCGACGGCGATGGCGGACGGCCGAGGTGCCTGGCGGTACGCCGGCGAGTCCCGCCATCGCACGTCCTACCTAATGGCGTACCACCTTCCTGGACTCCTAGCGGACCTACCGAGACCACCATCACCGACGGAAACAGAGCGGAACTGATGGACCGCGTGAGCACCTGGCCGGCGGCCATGGCGCGGCCGTGCGCGGTTGCGTTCTGGCCTGGTTAGCTCGATGCTGTCGGTAACGTCATAACCCTACCATCTACACGCGACAGGGAGGGGGAAACGCGGGTGATGGCAGGCGGAGAACTACTGAGTAAGGCTGGCCACGGCGACCCGGACATGGCGGAGCTCCGGTGAGCTTTTGGGAGCGGCGGAAATGGCAATGCGGCTCACCTCGAGCTCAATCAACGCCACCAGTAGGTTGAGGAGGTGTAGGGCGATGAGGCGGAGGGCTGGACGTGGTTTGGAGAGCGGTGGTGAGTGCGCGAGCTCGGAGGTGGCTACGGCGGCAAATGGCATCCCGGTTTTCGTCTCGGCGAGCACGGCCAGAGCGGGAGGGAGGAAGAAGAGACTGAGCGTGCGCGAGGGGGGTGAAGGTGGCCGCTCGGGTTTCAATTTGCGTCTGAGCTCGCAACATGGAGGGAGTTGCAGCACCTGGTCGACACGTGGCGACGCCCTCCTACCCGAGCGCCACGACGCGCGGCCGGTGTCCGAGCTCGTTGACTGAATGGACGCTGCAACGTGAGACTGTGGTCGATTGTCAGAGCAATTTTGACGCTGATTAATTTCCAATACAGCTTGAACCGGTCCAAGTTGACAATATCAAGTTTGTAGAGCTATGTTAGGGCAACAAGTTTGTCAATTAGTGTTTGGGCTGGTTCGGCCTATATTTGAAACTACATGGCCCCAAAGTGGTGCTCGGTGAAACTGAAACCGGTTTTCAGTTAATGATGCCGACTGAAAGCCTAATTTCATGACACTATATCTCTTAAACCATTGAGAACCAGGCTTGGGTGATGTTGGCAATGTTGTAGAGCTATATGAGGACTACAGGTTTGTCAATATGAGTGAAGGCTGGTTTGGCCTGGTTTGCAAACTACAAGCCTCTAAAGTAGGCCTCAGCAAAACTGGAGGGTCAAATTTCAGACTTAGAAAAATTCTAAGTATTGAGGCCACTCCTCTAGCTGACTTGTGGGCCACTTTTGAGCATGTTCTGGTCAATTTCATGAGATGGTCATATTGAGACTTTTGTTCCCCATAAAATTCTTTACAACTTTGCTAAAAGGTGCTCTTCCATGCAAGGCCTCTAAGCTAGACTTTTTAATTGGTCAAACTAGAATCTCCTAGGGTCAAGTGGTGGTCAAACCTCTCTTGGAGGGCATTTTTGCAATTTTGATCAACATGCACCTTGCTCCAAGGGTTATCCTAAGTATATTTAAGGTGTTGTAGGACATGGTTGGCTACTCTACCCTTTTGTTACACCAACTATCAAGTACCCATGATATGAGCCAAACAAACCCTAGAACAATCACATGTGTTGCATTACATAAAATAGTAAACATGAATTATGCATGCTTATGCTTATGCAAATGCAATGCAATTATGGACTAAACACTTGAGGTGTTACAGCCCTCCCCCCTTATAAAAATCTCGTCCCGAGATTTGGAAAGCGTACCATTTTTCATAGAATTCCTTATAACCATCCCGCAAATAATCTTCCCGTTCCCACGTAGCATCACTTTCACTACCCTGATTACTCCACATCACTTTGTACCACTTAACCACTTTACTTCTAGTTACTCGTTCCTGAGTATCGATCACTCGGACTGGCTTTTCTTCATAGGTTAAGTCAGATTCAAGCCTGATGTCTCCTAAAGGAACTTGTTCCTCAGGAACTCGAAGACACTTTTTAAGCTGAGATACATGGAAAACGTTGAATATGGCTCTCATTTTAGGAGGTAACTGGATTTTGTACGCAACGGCTCCACTCTTGCCTATAATCTGGAAAGGACCCACGTATCTTGGTGCAAGTTTCCGCTTAACACCAAAACGTTGGACACTCTTCATTGGAGAAACCTTCAAATAAACGAAGTCGCCAACTTCAAACTCGAGTGGTTTTCTATGACGATCAGCATAGCTTTTCTGTCTAGCTTGGGCTGCAGCCATGTGTTTCTGGATAGTACGGACTTCTTCCTCGGCTTCCTGGACAAAATCAATTCCATAATACCTTCTTTCCCCATCTTCTACCCAGTTTAGTGGAGTTCGACACTTACGACCGTACAAAGCTTCGAACGGGGCCATCTTGATACTCTCTTGGTAATTGTTATTGTACGAGAATTCGGCTAAAGGTAACCATTTTCCCAAGAACCCCTGGATGAAATGACGCATGCTCGCAACAGATCTTCCAAGATTTGGTTAACTCGTTCCGTCTGACTAGACGTCTGGGGGTGATATGCAGAGCTTCTCACTAACTTGGTTCCCAGAAGGTGATGCAAATGCTCCCAAAAGCGAGCAGTGAACTGGGGACCACGGTCAGAAACGATAGTACGAGGTACCCCATGAAGCCGGACTATCTGATTGAAGTATAACTCAGCATAGTCAGTGGGACGATAGTCCACTCTCACTGGAATGAAATGAGCTGATTTTGTCAAACGATCAACAATTACCCAGATAGAGTTATGATTTTTGACAGTAGGAGGAAGTCCGATAATGAAATCCATACTTATCTCTTCCCATTTCCAGCCTGGGATAGAGAGTGGCTGGAGTAACCCAGCTTTCATGTGCACAGCTTTAACTCTGCAACAGGTGTCACACCTAGCAACATATGCAGCTATCTCTTTCCGCATCTTGGTCCACCAATAAAGTGGCTTCAAATCATAGTACATCTTATTACTACCAGGATGAATGGACAGCTTGGAAGAATGTGCTTCGGACAAGATCTGATCTCTAAGCTCTCGGTCCTTAGGTACCACTAATCTATCCTTAAACCACAGCACACCTTCGTCATCTAACCTGAAATGCTTAGTTTCTTCCTCTTTCATCTTCCGTTTTATGTGAAATATACCCGGATCAGTCTTTTGGAGCTCAATGATTCTGTTTCTGAGAGTACCACTGACAGTAATGTTGTACAAGACTGCCAGATGTAACAGGCGGGATCGATGAAAATCCATTTCAACTAAGGAATGGCAGTGAGACTTATGGCTCAAAGCGTCCGCAACCACATTTGCCTTGCCTGGATGATAGTGCACTTGAAGATTATAATCCTTAATCAACTCGAGCCGTCTTCTCTGACGCATATTTAGCTCGGGTTGGGTGAAGATGTATTTGAGGCTCTTGTGATCTGTATAGATATTGCAGACATTGCCCAGCAGATAATGCCGCCATACCTTCAAAGCATGAACAACTGCAGCCAGTTCTAAGTCATGCGTCGGATAATTCACCTCATGCTTCCGTAGTTGCTGCGAGGTATATGCAATTACTCGGCCTTCCTGCATCAAAACACCTCCCAAACCTATGCCTGAGGCATCACAGTAAACATCAAATGGTTTCTCGATGTCCGGTTGTGCCAAAACCGACGCCGAGGTTAGGAGGGTTCGCAGTTGGTGAAAAGCCGCATCACACTCAGGAGTCCAGACAAACCTAGTGTCTTTTTGCAGCAACCGAGTCATGGGTTTGGCTATTTTGGAGAAATCCGGGATGAAGCGACGATAATAGCCCGCCAACCTAAGAAAACTCCGGACTTCATGAACCAAAGTAGGAGCCTTCCAATTCAATACTTCTTGTACCTTAGTGGGATCCACCATAATTCCTCCATCGGACAACACATGCCCAAGGAAAGGTACTTCACGAAGCCAGAATTCACACTTACTAAACTTCGCATACAGTTGATGTTCACGCAGTCTGCTGAGGACAATACGCAAGTGTTCAGCGTGTTCTTCCTCATTTTCTGAATATACCAAGATGTCATCAATAAACACCACCACAAACTTGTCCAATTCGGGGATAAACACCGAATTCATCAAGAACATGAAGTGTGCTGGGGCATTTGTCAGGCCGAAAGACATAACAAGATACTCATAAAGGCCATATCTTGTCGAGAAGGCCATTTTTGGAACATCTTCAGGACGGATTTTAATCTGATGGTACCCAGACCTTAGATCAATCTTGGAAAAGACTTTAGCTTTGGACAACTGATCGAACAAGATATCGATACATGGCAAAGGATACTTATTTTTGATCGTGACTGCATTCAGAGGTCTATAATCTACGCACATCCGCAAGGTCTGATCCTTCTTCTTTACAAAGATAGCAGGGCATCCCCACGGAGACGAGCTAGGACGAATCAACCCCTTCTTCAAAAGTTCATTCAACTGCACCTTAAGTTCAGCTAACTCATTTGGAGGCATCCTATAGGGTCTCGTAGAGATGGGTGCAGTGCCAGGCAACAACTCGATTTTAAATTCCACATCCCGATCCGGAGGGAGTCCCGGCAAATCATCGGGAAAAACGTCCGGAAATTCATTTACTACGGGAATTTCAGCCAATGCCTTTGCTTGCACAGCATGAACTTCCCCTGACAATTCAACTTTTCTGGGAAGTTGTACTAGAAAACCCTTGTTATCTGTAGGATCTCTGAGCATAACTACCCGAGCGGAGGTATCGATGAGTACCCCATTCTGACTCATCCAATTCATGCCCAAGATAACATCTATGTCTAAACCCGGTAAAACCAATAGAGCAAGCGAATAATTTCGCCCTTCTATCTCAAACTTAAGGTTCCCCACTACTTTGTTTGTGGAAATATTCCCACTTGCAGCACTAATGCAATAACCCACACCTTCAACAGTATGCAACTTGTGTGAAAATTTGGATGCAAACTTAGGACTGATAAAGGAATGCGAAGCACCTGAATCAAAAAGTACCACTGCGGGGTGTTGGCCAACTAGGAACTTACCAGCAGTGACCACCTCACCAGATGGAATTTCCTCAATGCTGTTATAATGAGCGTGTCCCTGACGGCCACCTTGGTTGACATTCTTCTTAGGGTAAGGGCAGTTCCGGGCCCAATGGCCTGGCTTGTTGCAGTTCTAGCAAGGCATATTGCTGGGATGAACACTAGAGCTGCTCTGTCCAGAAGTCCCCTTTGGCAGAGCGACTGTATAAGCCTTACGGAATCTAGTTTTTGCAGCAGGCTTTTTCTGTGGTGGACGAAACTTTGTATTCTGAGCAGGTGGGCGTGGGGAAGACCTTGGTGCAGCTGAGGCCCGTGACTGAGAAGCACTTGCCTCAAGGGCCCTTTTACGGCTCTTAGAGGCAGAATAAATAGCATTGTTGTTCTCCTGGGTCAAGGCATCACTGATAAAATCATTGAAAGTGGTACACTTGCTAGTGCCCATAGTCTTCATCAGCTTTGGGCCGAGGCCCCTTTTGAAGCTAGCAATCTTCTTGGCATCAGTATCCACAAACTCTGTGGCATACCTTGCTAAGTTGTTGAAAGACTGCAAGTATTCAGTCAAGCTTTTGTTTCCCTGCGACAGCCTCATGAACTCCGTGTGCTTGATTGCTATAAGACCTGGAGGAATATAGTTCCCCCGGAATGCCGCCTTGAACTGGTCCCAAGCAATTGGGACATTGGCAGGCAGTGTGGAACGATAGTGGCTCCACCAAATGCCTGTTGGACCATGCAACTGATGGGAAGCATACTCAGTTTTCAGCTCATCAGTCAGGCGTAGTAGACGAAACTTTTGTTCAATAGTATTCAACCACTCGTCAGCCTGCAGTGGTTCTTCCGCTTCCTTAAAGAGCGGGGGCTTTGTATCCAGAAAGTCCTTGAAATCGCTGTACTGATTTGGCTCTGGGCCCTGGTGGCCATGACGAACCTCTCGATTAGCCAGTTGGCGCATGGCGTCAGCCAACATGCGCTGCCCTTCAACCACTGATTGCATCAACTCAGCCAGAGTAGGTGGTGGCGGAGGGGGTGGCTGTTCCTCCTCCTCATTGCCACGACCCCGACGTAGATTGTACGACATCTGCAAAAATGCATAGCCAATGAGCACTGGCGATGTGGGAAATTTGTAGATGAATTATTGCGAAAATGTCAAACTGACTTCATGAATGGACTTCTCATAATAATTAAGGCACAATAATTCATCACAACCGCACAATCCATTCAAGCATATCAATTGACGAAATCATACTAGGTAATCCAACAAGATGTTCTTTTGATAAAGGCTCACTCACAGGGAGCACAACAGTTACCGAACCGTTTACGTCACTATCTACGTGATTTTTGGCCTTTCGCACGGTACTTGGATTCGGTCTCAATATTTTTAGTTGACTATGAAGGGCTACTTCAAACTGACCACAAAGAGACTTCTCAATAGAGAGTTCCATGGTGGATCATGACTAGCCACCTCGATACCCGCGCGTGCCAAGCGGCACAACCTTATGTCGCGCGCCATAGGAGGCCCTCGGTTTCGTCGCGGCACCGAAGAGTGCTAATCGTGACACCATCATCGAACACAACACAATAAGACATCCCATTGCGATCGAAATTAATAGGTTCAAACTACATTCAGAAACATACGGTTCAACCTTACATCCCAAAGTCAAGTTATTACAAGGCCTCACTCTTACATAGGGAGGCGCAAAAGACGATCCTAACATCATAGGTATGTGATGACTACTTTAAGCATCATCCTCCGAGTCAGTGTCAAGGATCTCCCCGCCGTCCTCATCACTGACAGGCTCTAACTCCTCGTCTTCTTCTTCTTCTGGCTCTTCCTCTGGTGCTTCTGCAGGTGGGGCATCCTGTGGTCCATTGACCTCTACTTCATCATCATCCTCAGCCATGAAGATTCCCGATCCCATATCTTCATCTACATTGTTGTTTCTAGGTAGCAGAGGATTAAGCTGGTTGTTCTGGCGGTGCACTTCTTCATGGAGGTTGTCATTGTATTCTTCAGCATTCTCTAACTGTTGCTCGAGCTCAAACTGACGAGCCCTCAGAACATTCTCCTCGTGCCAGGCTTCATCCCTCTGTTCCATGACACGGACCAGCATGCGTTGACAGTTGCGATTTGCCACTGTCAACCTCTAGACTGCAAGCATTTCCTGATCACGGTCATGAATCACTTGCTCCAGTTGCTGCCGCGCTGTATCCCTAGCAGCAGTCACCTCTGCCAACTCAGCCCATAACCTTTCCACCTCAGTGGGCTCAGGACGGGGCTCACGTGGAGCCAGCTGGTGGCGAGGGACCCTACCTCCGGTTGACTTACGGGCTGTCATCCTAGTACGTGCCATCTGTATCAACAAGGTATGACTTAAAGTGAGGATCATTTAGGGGACACGAAATTTAATTTAATCAGGACTATTGAAATTTTTTAAGGAGGGAGTAAATGACATGTATGATATAATTAAACATGATGCATGCACGTTCCGTACGTCCTCTCACCTTAGTAGAAACTAAAGTTCTAACACTAAGCGGTGGCATATATACGTTCTCTCATATAAGCGAAACTATCGGTCTACTCGTTACGCTGTTAGTGTACCTGCAGAAAATCTCATTGCAGCCCAACAGTTCCCAAAATAATATACAAGAAAGCAGTAACTAAATACTTTTCATATATACATCCCCGGATGTATATATTTCAGTATCAAAACTACCCGATTTATAGATGCCCACAATTAAGTGCTTTACATAGTTACATGGTTTGACATGTAAGTATGCAAGTCACCAAAACTACTCTCCCCTAGACCGCCAGTTGGACGATCATGCTCTCACAACTCACACTTACCAGAGCGTCGAGGTAATTGATCCATACATTACCACCCAAGTGGATGGCATCCATACAATATCACGCCGTATGGACGACGAAACAAAAACAAACAAGGCCCCCAAGTTAGTCTTTATAATAAGCCACCTAAGAGTCCTTATTTGGGCTAAGGGATGTGATCACTGGCATACCTATAAAAATAATTTTTAGAGTTTAACCCTTTTCGCAAACAAATACTTTTGTTTTTAATTACTCGTAAGATGTGTTTAATGTTGAATTATGCTCCGATACCAGCTGTAACAGAACCGACCAAATTATAAGAGCACAAGTACGAAAACAAGCACCGAAGCGCTCAAATTTTCAAACTTGAGCCCATATAATCCCGGTAGTCAATCGAAATCACGAAGGATTTCAAACCAAACTGCTTACAACCAGGATCGCATCATTCAACATACACATCGTACGTTACATTTCACAAGTAGTTCTGAAATAAGTTTACACCACAGAGTAGCAAATATTACAAACCAAGTTTGGAAAATAGCGGAAGCATAACACACACATTAGTTACTTAATTACTGCCAGTCTGGATGATCGACAACCCGCAAAAGCACGAGGAAAGTACATAAAGACGATCACGCCCTTGTGATCTAGTCATCATCACCCGTAGGGTGGAGACACGTCTTGCAGAAACCCTGATAAAGCATGTCATCTGCAACAGGAGGGAATAAACCCTGAGTACTGGAATGTACTCAGCTAGACTTACTCGTCAAAAACCAGAAATAAAAAGACACCAAGGATTATGCAAGGCTTACACAAGAGGCTAGCTGACACCAAATTTTGCATAAAGGCATAAGTAGTTGAAACTCTCATAACCTGTACTAGCAGTTATTTTTAGCAATTACCTGTCATCTATCTTAGCACCTGTACTAAACATGCACTTGATTATCATCAAACAATTATCCATATTATTTCCATCGCAGGTATAAATTGTGGCAACAATGTATCATTCACTTAACCATGTGTTCAATTAATGAGATCTACGTTGCCGCTGCTCAAGTCAAGTGCTCACTAACCGGGAGCGACGGTGATTCGAATCGAATTCCTATCCAGCTGGAGGGGTATTTCTAACACTCACCGCGCAGACCCCTGCCAGGGTCGCACAAGCCACCTTTCGTATGATTCAGGAATCACGGGTCCGAATGATGTCGCGACCCCAAGGGCGACACTCTGCCAGGTGATAGGGACTCTAACCCCCCCTTGGTCTCACGCCAATGTCCCCAAGCACATCCTTTCTCTCCTCCAAGAAGCAACCTACCATTCGATTCCCGGCCTGAATCACATTACTCGGCTTCGCGATCGAAACGACTTATCTGGCCAACTAAGTGTTAGACTGCGTTCAACATGACTCAAGGACGTACAGCGAATCGGTCCTTAAACGACTCAGACGGGCATGGCTCCACACCCAAGACGTGAAGTGTCTTGCAGCTGTACCATCGAACTCCCACCCGGTCTCAATTTCATTTTAAAGCATGGTTCCATCACGATAGCCATAAGCCACTCGCGACCCAATCCTATCTCTCGCAGATGACCGAAAATCACCCGACTTCTACCGTACTAAGCAGGGCTAAGCATTGACACGTGCCTAAACCTAATATAGGTTTAAGTACAGTATCTGGACAAGGACAGATATCATGCAACAATTGTTTTCATACAACCCCTACCACTTAATGCAATAAACAATTAAAAGTACTCAAGATATATTTATAAACGATGGGTTCAACATGCACCGGGGCTTGCCTTTGAGAAAGGTTGCAGGCCTGTGGTCCGGGCACTCTGGAAGGTCTTCTTCGGAAGCTTCTCCGCCGGTGGGTTCCTCTGCTGGTTCCGGTAGGTTCTGAATCTCCTCCGGCACCACTTGTTCGAATTCGAGGAGTGTTACCCCCTCCGGAACACCTATTGCATGAGTGCATAATAAATCTCATGGATGCATAGTGAAAGATGCAATATGCTCGGAATGAAATGCAGTACAACACTTTTTAAGGCTCTACTCAAATCACTTCAAAAGAGTAGGTGCAAATTTCCTCTCCGGTAGGAAGTACTCACCTAATCTACTCAACCTAAGATAAAGCTGCTCTTCTTTAGTTAAGGCCCTAACACCTAACAATTACAAGAGTAGCATTTCTTAGGATATCACGCCACAACAAATCAGCAAAATACCACAGTAAAACATCCTGGACAGCCGCTACTTGTTTTTATCATAACTAGAGATTTCCAAATCCAAAAGATGTGATCTAAGACAATCTGGAAAGCCTAAGAAATGCACTACAATTCATTTTCAGACCTCAACCCCAAACTCCTAAGTTTTCCATGTCGAATTTCACAAGTTCCAGAATCTGTCCTCTCAAAACAGAGAGTAGCAGATTCTGAACTGCCACATTAAACAACAATAACTCTCAAACTACTAAGCCAAATGCTCCCAACTTTTGACACAAGCTAGTTTATCAAGTTTACTACAACTTTGGTATTTACAAGTTTTCCCACAACCATCTTTATCAAGGGCCAAACTTAGAAATACTACCAGCTGTCCAGAAAACCTAACATTACAAGGGTTAAATATTTATTGATGTGGCCAAAGTCCCCTAAAACCAAACTAATGTTACCAAAAGTTCCCATGGGGTACAAAAACACCAGAAAGTAGGGTGTGAGTACCTAGAACATTTATTTATACTCATTTCTTAATTTACTTAATTAATTAGGTGGAATTTTAAACCTATGTGTAAACTGCTCCTAAAATTCTACAAAAATTACAGGGGGCTCTCTGACCCAAAAAGAGACCACTGTAAAAATTTGAACAAATTTTATTCACAGAAAATCCCTATACAAAATTCACAAGTCCAAAAGGCTGATTTTTGTATAATTAATACATCATATTGAAAAGTATCAAACAACAGATTTCATATTTTTCTTAGATGCTCTAGGGTACCAAGACATTCTCCAAAAAGTTTCAAGAACATTTCACATGTAGAAAAATTACTACAATTCATTCAATTATTTCCTAGAATAACATGATAGCCTTATAACTTAAAATTTACTTAAGCACTGATGCCCAAATTTTTACCAGAGCTAGGGCAAGTATAAAGTAACCTACCCACCAAATTTCATGATTTTTGGGACACTACAGCTCAAGTTATAAATTTAACAAATTTGCATGCATTTAAAAACACATTTGCAAGATGTATTTAATTCTCCCAGAAACTAAACAGAACATACCATATATATATTTTTCTAAAATACTACACATCATGTAGATCATAACAAAATTTATTTCATGATTTTCCCGGGAACAGCGCGGCGCTGACACGCGGGCCCCCGAGGTCTGTGACCGGAAGCAGGGACGCGGCGGCAGTGAGCTCCGGTGAGCGATTTCTCGCCGCCGGTGGCTCCTCCGACCGATCCACCTTCACGGTCATCTTGCTCAAACCAACCCGCATCAAGGCCACCACTTTTCCCCAAATTAGATACACCACAGAACCCCGACCGACGGCGATGGCGGACGGCCGAGGTGCCTGGCGGTACGCCGGTGAGTCCCGGCCATCGCACGTCCTACCTAATGGCGTACCACCTTCCTGGACTCCTAGCGGACCTACCAAGACCACCATCACCAACGGAAACGGAGCGGAACCGATGGACCGCGTGAGCACCTGGCCGGCGGCCATGGCGCGGCCGTGGGCGGTTGCGTTCCGGCCCGGTTAGCTCGATGTTGTCGGTAACGTCATAACCCTAGCATCTGCACGCGACAGGGAGGGGGAAACGCGGGTGATGGCAGGCGGAGAACTACTGAGTAAGGCTGGCCACGGCGACCCCGACATGGCGGAGCTCCGGTGAGCTTTTGGGAGTGGCGGAAATGGCAATGCGGCTCACCTCGAGCTCAATCAACGCCACCAGTAGGTTGAGGAGGTGTAGGGCGATGAGGCGGAGGGCTGGACGTGGTTTGGAGAGCGGTGGTGAGTGCGCGAGCTCGGAGGTGGCTACGGCGGCAAATGGCGTCTCGGTTTTCGTCTCGGTGAGCACGGCTAGAGCGGGAGGGAGGAAGAAGAGACTGAGCGCGCGAGGGGGGGTGAAGGTGGCCGCTCGGGTTTCAATTTGCGTCTGAGCTCGCGACGTGGAGGGAGTTGCAGCACCTGATCGACACGCGGCGATGCCCTCCTGCCCGAGCGCCACGACGCGCGGCCGGTGTCCGAGCTCGTTGACTGAATGGACGCTGCAACGTGAGACCGTGGTCGACTGTCAGAGCAATTTCGACGCTAATTAATTTCCAATACAGCTTGAACCGGTCCAAGTTGACAATATCAAGTTTGTAGAGCTATGTTAGGGCAACAAGTTTGTCAATTAGTGTTTGGGCTGGTTCGGCCTATATTTGAAACTACATGGCCCCAAAGTGGTGCTCGGTGAAACTGAAACCGGTTTTCAGTTAATGATGCCGACTGAAAGCCTAATTTCATGACACTATATCTCTTAAACCATTGAGAACCAGGCTTGGGTGATGTTGGCAATGTTGTAGAGCTATATGAGGACTACAGGTTTGTCAATATGAGTGAAGGCTGGTTTGGCCTGGTTTGCAAACTACAAGCCTCTAAAGTAGGCCTCAGCAAAACTGGAGGGTCAAATTTCAGACTTAGAAAAATTCTAAGTATTGAGGCCACTCCTCTAGCTGACTTGTGGGCCACTTTTGAGCATGTTCTGGTCAATTTCATGAGATGGTCATATTGAGACTTTTGTTCCCCATAAAATTCTTTACAACTTTGCTAAAAGGTGCTCTTCCATGCAAGGCCTCTAAGCTAGACTTTTTAATTGGTCAAACTAGAATCTCCTAGGGTCAAGTGGTGGTCAAACCTCTCTTGGAGGGCATTTTTGCAATTTTGATCAACATGCACCTTGCTCCAAGGGTTATCCTAAGTATATTTAAGGTGTTGTAGGACATGGTTGGCTACTCTACCCTTTTGTTACACCAACTATCAAGTACCCATGATATGAGCCAAACAAACCCTAGAACAATCACATGTGTTGCATTACATAAAATAGTAAACATGAATTATGCATGCTTATGCTTATGCAAATGCAATGCAATTATGGACTAAACACTTGAGGTGTTACAAAAGTGACTTGTGCAGCCAATTTACTCTTTTCATCCCTTTCAATTTGGGCTTGTTTTATTTTATATTGCACCAAAGGAGGTAAGGGAGTTGGAAATGAAATACGTCTATTTTGGGTGGGTTTACTTATGATGTGAAATATTGGATCGCCTTCCTTCCTTTGATTGCTTGGTATGTATTGGTATATCTTTCGGCACGATGAAGACTTGCCATCTTCTATCTTTGGGATATTTTGTTCTAACGGCAATGTTGATTTTGGTTTCGAGACATTATCAAAATAAAACTTTGCATCAGCATAGAAGGATTTTGCTATAGTGAATGGCTTTTTATCAGCAAAAATCGTTACTATGCTCCCTAAAGGATCTTTATACTTGATGCATTGATGGAGAGTAGATGGAACAACTCCATTTTCATGCAGCCATGTGCGATCGATAAGAACATTATATGAGGCAGCTGCGTCAATCACATGGAAGTTTACATATGTTATGAGATTTTCAAACTTTAGAACTAGGGATATGGTGCCCAATGGTTCTTGACCAGCTTGGTTAGAGCCATGAATGACAACATTTGAGTGTCATAGGTCTCCTTTAGAATACCCAATCTTTTCAAGAGTGCGCAAGGGTAACAGGTTTATGGCTGAACCACCATCAATCATTATGCGATTAATGGGGAGATCATCGATCTCATCGGACATAAGAAGGGGTCTGTTATGCTTTTTATTTCCTAACAAGAGATCCTCATCATCAAATGTAATACTTTGAGTTTGGGATAATTTTACTTCTACTTGTGAAACCTCAACCCTATAATCTTCAAGGAAGGAAAGTGCAGTAATAAATGCATTTTGCAAATCAGAAGAGAGACACAAAGCATCGTACGCAGAAAGCATAGCTGGTATTTTCTTCAAGTGCAAGATTACATCATACTTGACCGACACATTAGGAGTATGGTCAGTTGCATCATTCAGAGTTGATGGCCTGATCTAAACTGAACTTCATCAACTTTGGGTGCCTCTTCTTCAGGGAAGTGAAGAGACTCCTCATCATCCTCTAAAACTCTGATGGGGAAAGCATCATACTCTTTGAGGGAGTCGTCCTCATGCTTCTTTATATTTTGGTAGAAGCATGGGTCTTTGCCCTTTTCCATCATTCGTCGGAGAGCAAGTCGTCTTGAGAGTTGTTGTCGATGCTCTCTTGATCTTTGGGAACTTGATGATCCACATTTTGGGGGTAGATCCACCGAAGGAAAGCCTTGCCCTTATGCTGGTGCTTAACTTGCTATTGTGGATGCCCTAAGAAAGACATATTAACATGCTCAGGTTTGATATCATATATCGATCATACGTTGGCCACATTTTTGGAGTTGCACAACCATCGGATCACTTTGAAAGGTGCTGACATCTAACATAGCCATTTTCTTTACATTTGTCATGCTTTAGAGTAAAATCGGCATCTATGTTGCCTTCATCTATGAGCTTTTGTATCATATTTTTGACCACAAAACAATCCTTGAGCCTATGACCCAAGATGCGATGAAAGTGACCGGAATTCGGCTCATCAAATTTAGAAGCTTCTTTTGGCCTTTTCGGTTTGGGGAGCTCGATGAGTTTCAACTCTCGTAGGCCCATGGAGAGATCCTCCACTTCTTCGTTGGGGAAGGAGTACTTCTAATTTTGACGCTCGCTAAGAGTTAGCCTCCTAGGAGCTAGTGCACACCCTTTGTTTGGTAATCTTGTGGCGGTGCCCCTAGTTTGGGACTTTTGGGGACCACCATTGCCTCCATGGCCTACATTTGCTTCGGCTTAGAAGATGTGGGCCTATCTCGCAGGTTGTTTTTGTCCAATGGCGTCTTGTTGAATGTCCCTTGTAGACGAGACATGTGATGCATATAATTCTCTATGTATGTGGCCTCTGAGGACAACTCTTTGAAAGTTATTGGCTTCACGCCCTGCAGGTGAATGGCCATGTCTGACCTCAAGTTATTCATACACATACAAACTACTTCTGGTTCGGTGATTGGCTGTAGGCAGTGGAGGCTTAAATTCCTCCACCTGTTGATGAAATCTGTAGCTTTCTCATTTTGCCTTTGTAAGGTTTGAGTCAGCTTAGTTATTCCCACCGTCCTTTGAGTGCTATAAAAGCGCTCTAGGAAGGCGTCTTGCATTTGTTCCCATGTACGGATGGAGCCACTTGCTATACCATGTGAAAGCTGGACCCAATAATGTTTGTACAAATTGACGGAGGAGAAGAGCTCCATTGTGGGCTATATCTTGACACGTAGCAAGGAAATGGGCCACATGTTCATATGGTGACTCGGTCCCATTAAATTTGCGGTTGGCGATAGCTATTCGGAAATGGTACCATGTCTACCTCCAGAGGATATGGTTTCACATACACCGGCCGCATGGAGTAATGTGTTTGCATATATAGAGCCTTTACACCTTCAAAAATCATCCTCTATCTAGATTCGAGTGTAATTTTAGGTTGGGAATGGGGACCATTACGACTGGTCGAAGCATTGATATCATTTGTATGATTTCTGGTGTTGGACACCTACTCACGAAGAGCAACCAACTCTTCTTCTTTCTGTTGTAAGGCAGCCATCATTTGATTCATCTCCTCTTCAATAGATTGACCTTGATTTGTCGCAAGCACTTGTTCGGCACTACCAGGCTCACTCTCACTATGTGAAGATTACGAGCCATCCTCACTTGAGGCTTGTGGATCTTCACCATTTAGTGGGTTTGGATCAGTCGAGCCTGCAGTATCCAATAATTCATTTTTTAAGTTAGAATGATCATCAAATAGGGGGCTATAAGACCTTACATATATCACATTATTTCTTAAATTAGCAGAGTTTGTTAGGCTTCGTGTCACCGAACGATGACCCACCAGAATTTGTTTGTGAAATTTCTTTCTTTTGAAGTGTGTAGAAGCGGAGGAAGCATCACTTGTGTTGTAGGCTGCTTCCTCAACACTCACTGGCATTGAAGAGAATACCTCAAACCAGTTGCTCGAGGCTCTTTTATGAGGAGGCTGATCAGCTAGCATTGTTGTATTTTCCACTCTTGGGGTGGTTGATTTTGTTTCTTTTTGGGTGCCACCAGCATGGCTTGATGATGCATCCCCTCGTACCCTACTAGACATGGAGTTAGTTGGTATTGCCATCTCCTTTTCCTTTAATCTAACACGTCTTGCACGTACATTGGTAGCTTGCTTTGCATATCTCCCTCACCTCAAGTCCTTTTTTATGAACTCTTGATGCTCAGGCAATTTGGCCAGAGCTTCGGCGCGTCGCATGATTTCACCCTCAATATTATCTAAGGATGTGGATGCTCCAGGCAACAAGCTTCTTAGGTCCCGGCATATGGCCCTTTCGATGGAAGCCTAAAAAGCTTGCCTCATAGCATTTTGGATCTTACGATATTCCCTGCTTTGCTGAGCCAAAATTGAATCACAAACATAAGCACATTGTGCATTAGTCATAAAGTCAATTGCATTGTTGAAGTTGGCCCATGCTTGATGGATTTTGCATTGCCATCGGCGGTGTCGCTTTGGAGACACAGAATCTTGTACAAAAGGCCAAGATGGTGCCACCTCTAATGATATAGGATCCGAGAGTGTCATAGCCGGATCCACATGTCCCCTCTTTATATCATTGAGGGAGAGGTGAATCCCTTGCCACCGAAGCTCATGCTTAGGTAGATCGTTGCTGGGATTATAGACCAATGAAGGGATGAACTCCGGAGCCTCAGCCCGAAGTTGGCTTTTTGTAGATGAATCACTTTCAGTGGATGACATAGTATATTCTGTCGCCATGGTCTTTCCTTTGTTGGCAGGGTGTTGGTGGTTTACTTCTTCCACAACTTCAGCCCTTTCTTTGTTGTAGGGCTGTGGACGTTGAGGTTGATCCTGCAGCACTATCCCTCTATTTGGAGGTGGGAAAGCTATTGACAAAGCGTTCTTTGTTGGAGTAGTATGCTTGGGGCAGGTTTGAAGGAACCGGCCCCCAGCTTCTCAGGAGTCGGCGAGGGTGGAATTGTCTCCTTTGTATTTGGAGTCGATGGAGAGGCCATCATCGGTGGCGTCAATTTGGTTGGCGACACCAGTTTGGCATGGATAGGCCACTTCCCAAGTGTGGTGGGCGGAACTTTAGCGCCATTTTGGAGTTAGAGGACTTGGTGCCCTCGGGCCTAGATGAGCCAGGGGCAACTGCATTAGAGGATGTGGCCTTGCGCACATTGGTAGCACGCTCATTGGAGGCCATCAGCCTTGCTTTGGCAGCAACTCTTCCTGCCCGTCACTTTGCAACTTTGCTCATGACAAGGGTGAACCCTTCTTCAGGCTTGGAGTTGACCTCTTGGTCATGAGCAATGTGGGGGTATTAGCCCCTATACCCTTACGGCTAGACTTGGGCTGGCCCAGACCAGAGGGCCCGGCCCACCAGAAGATAACGCGTGGCCCAGTCGATCTGCTCGACGTCCCACGCAAGGAAGGAAAGCAAACTTGGAGATCAAGCAAGATCCTGGTCAGTTAGAATAGGAATCCTTATCTAGCCAGCTATGGCAATTGTAACCAGGCAGGATTAGTTTCTAGATTTGTAACCCTGCCCCCCAGACTATATAAGGCAGGCAGGGGACCCCCTCAAAATACATCTCATCGTACACAACAATAGAAACCAGACGCATGACCTAGGTATTACGCCCTCACGGCGGTCGAACCTAGATAAAACCTTGTTCCATGTCTTGCGTCACCATCTAGTTCATAGCTTGCGCACCTGTCTACCGACAAATCACTACCTTGGCGTATCCCTTGGTAGACTGCCGACCACATTTCATCAATAGTGGCGTGCCAGGTAGGGGGTGTGCGTACAGCTTCCCAGGCGAGCAAGATGGTCATCATCCCCAATTCTGCAGCCATGGCAGACGGTCTCTCATTCATCGTCGGCTAGATCACCTAACCACCGGTGTCAACAGCTTCACCGCCACTACCATGGAGGAGGCGCAGATCCGATCTACGTCGACCACGTCTTCATTGGCTATGGCTCCGACCACGCTGGCTACGGCTCCGACCACCCCAGCAACGGCTCCGACCATGCCAACAACTCGTCGGCCACTTCCCCACTACAAAGGAAGGGTGATCGACAACATCGACCTGATCGAAGCTATCGACCAAGTCGGCCACAAGCTCTCGCAAAACCTGACTTTGGTAGATTCGATCCAAAATCAATCTACCGAGCAGGTACTTCTCCACCACAACAGATCTTCCCGACCAGTTTGGGTCCACCATCCAACACGGCTAGATACAGATCTAGTGGTCACCGCTACTCCTAAAGGATGTACAGTACACCTTCGCCCGGTTCCTACACCCGGCCTCAGGCTCTCTGAGTACCAAGTCTCGATGGAGGATTGCTAGGCCCTCCCATATGGCCTAAAAAACACTGCTTCCGAGTACATGTATTGTACACCTCATCTGTTCATGGGTCCCACAGAGCAAGACCATGTTTCAGATTTGTACTTCCTAGATATACCTTGACCACCACCAGACAACGCAATCAACATGGTCGGTATCCGGGAGTATCATGAAGGTTTGGTTCATACACTGCCCGAGGATGGTGACTCCAGCACTTGATCTACACGATCTGTCCACACCAAGGCTCAACACATCGAAGACGACGAATATGGTCTAGATCCACTACCGTACCCTCTGGGTTTCTCTCCGATCAAAAGGTTCCCACCAAGACGTGATGACATGGTGCTCAACATCAGTAATGATGAGCCCACAATTGTGGGAGAAACTGACGAGCAACGGCAACTTTGCGAACGGCGTAATGCTGACCACGCAGAACGTTGTCATTAGGAGGCTGAAGAAGAACAAGCACATCGCAGGGGACCCCGACCTCGAGATCTGGCTGACGCCTTTGATAGAGTAGGTGATAGGCAAGTTTTCAGGACCCCAAGTGCCAACGTGGCTGCCGACATGGCCAACCTAGACCGATTACCAGACATGCGAGAGAACCACACGGTTCGTGAAGACATCAAAGCATATCTGACCGCTGCTATGGGCCGAACCGTCGAGATCGCCCAGTGAGCCTGAGCTACTACAAGCACGTCCATCGTATCTAGTCGGAGCCATCGTTTCCACGCTTCAGAACATCCAGGTTGCCAACATCGCGATGATCCTATTTCATAGCAGCTTGCCTACCCTTAAACTAACTCAGGCTGATCTCAAGCCTTATGATGCATAGTTTTGGGGTGTCCTTCTCAGACAGGGCTCCATTCCTCTCGGGCAGATCACGCTCCCTGTGCAGTTCGGCAATCCAAACCAGTTCCACACCGACTACGTCAACTTCATGGTCACAAACTTTGAGGGTACTTACCACACCATCCTTGGTCGACCAGCGCTCACCAAGTTCATGGTTGTGCCACACTACTCTTACTTGGTGCTCAAAATGCCTACTGAGCAGGGTGTCTTTACTCTCAAAGGCAATGTTTACACTACCTATATCTGTGAAGAGGAAAGCTTTAAGGTGGCAGAGGCCACTGACCTCTCAATTCGCATGGAGCAAACCCTGGTCAGCACCTCCAAGATTTTGGCTGGCCAACTGGAGATCCCAGAGCGCTAAGCACCGCAGAAGCACATCAAGTCCAATGAGCACAAGATGATCTAGCTAGTCGACGACGATCCTAGCAAGACGGCCCTTATTAGGGCCAACCTGGATCATAAATAGGAAGACGCGCTCATCAGGTTTTTGAGGGACAACGTAAGCATGCTCATGTAGAAACCCGTTGACATGTCCGATGTTCCTTGGCACCTGATCGAGCACTCCTTAAACGTCTCGAAGACCGCAAGACCTATCAAGCAAAAGCTACGACGGTTCGCTCATGACAAAAAGGAGGCTATTAGGGTAGAAGTTACCCGGCTTTTAGCAGCTGGATTTATTAAAGAAGTGTATCATCCGGACTGGTTATCCAACTCGGTCCTTGTATGCAAAAAGAATAATGAATGGAGAATGTGTGTTGATTATACTATTCTCAACAAACACTGCCCTAAAGACCCCTTAGGCTTACCTCGCATAGACGAAGTCATTGATTCCACAGCCGGCTGTGAGCTGCTATCCTTTCTCGATTGCTACTCTGGTCATCACCAGATCGCTCTCAACAAGGACGATCAGATCAAGACGTCCTTCATTACACCATTCGGCGCCTACTGCTACATGACTATGTCGTTTAGGCTTAAGAACGCGGGGGCCACATACCAGCGTGCTATCTAGCAATACCTTGCTGATGAGATCAAGGATGACTTGGTCAAAGCCTATGTCGATGATGTGGTCGTGAAAACCAGGGAGGCTCACACCCTGGTCGACAATCTCTAGCGTATCTTCACCACTCTCAACAAGTACCAATGGAAGCTTAATCCAAAGAAGTGTATCTTCGGAGTCCCATCTGGTATATTATTGGGCAACGTTGTCAGCCATGATGGCATATGTAACACCTCAGGTGTTTAGCTTCCATAATTTCATTGCATTGCATAAGCATGAACATTCATCATCTCATTATGTTTTACTTGGCTTGAAACATTATTGGTGTATTAGGGTTTTGATTTGTTTCCAATCATGTGATCCTAGGATTTTTGTGTAACTAAGGGGTAGAGTGGCTAAGTATATCCTACAACACCTTAATTGCACTTAGGGTAACTAATGGAGCAATGTTCATGTTGACCAAATGTACCAAAATGCCCTCCAATGTGCTGTTGACCAACATTTGACCCTAGAATGCTTTAGTTTGACCAATTAAAAAGTCTAGCTTAGAGACCTTGCATGGAGGATCAACCTTAATCAAAGTTGTAGAGAATTTCCTAGGGAACAAAAGTCTCAATATGGTCATCTCATGAAAATGATCAGAACATGCTCAAAAATGGCCCACAAGTCAGCTAGAGGGGCTGCCCCAGCACTTAGAAAATTTGTAAGTCTAAAAAGTGACCTTTCAGTTTGATGGTGGTCTACTTTGGGGGCTTGTAGTTTGAAAACCAGGCCAAACCAGCTCTAACTCATATTGACACTTTTGTAGTCCCCACTTAGCTCTACAATATTGTCAACATCACCATCACCTAGTTCTAAATGGTTTAGGAGATAGGGTGCTTTGAAAAATGGGTTTCAGTCAGTGTAGTTAACTGAAACTCAGTTTCAGTTTTCGGGTGCCTCACTTTAGGACACTATATCTCAATAACTAAGCCGAACCAGCCCTGGAGCCAATTGACAAAGTTATAGTCCTCATGTAGCTCTACAGAATTGGTGTTATCGTCTTTGGCTAACTCGAGCTGGTTTAGGAGTAAATCATCGACGAAGTTGCCCTGTCATTCGGTCATGGAGGGCTCGATGGTAGTTCAGTCAGACATCAGCGTGAGATGGCCGACAGGGGCAGACCGTCACCGCCGCGTGTCCCTCCATGCACCACGCGCGACTTGGCATTGTGGCCAGCTGCCCGACGCTTAGAAGGTGTCCCTGCTGCCTCGCCAAACTCGCCCGGCCATTTCCTTTCTTTCCTGCGTGCAACCGAGGCGGAAAAACGCCGCTCCTCCTCGCTGCCACAACCGCTGGCGTGCTCGGCTGTCGTGTCATCACGGTCGAGTCCAATCCCCTCCGCTCGGAGCTTCCACACCTAACCCTCTAGCTTCTCCACCATTTGACCTGACGAGCCGAGCTGTGGTAAGCATCTTGGGCCATCTCCGCCATTGCCGCCATGGGCGACCCACTTGCCGGAGTTAGGCGCTCCGTGGCCGGGGTAGTTAGGACCTCTCTCCACCCCCTTTTCTACCTCAATCGGTCCGCCTGGTTGTAGTGAAGCTCGTACTGAGCTCAGGTGTGGCCGTGTGGCCTCACCGGTGACGGCGCACCGTCACTCGACCCTCATCGGCCGTCGCTCACGACGGCGAGCCCCTCCCGCTCCAACCCAAGCTTTCCATCTTGCACGAATCGAAGTGTTGCGTGACGGGGAACGCGTGGGTGGGTTTGGTTTCCCGGGCGAGCTCCCCTCCGACGAGCTAGAGCTCGCCGGAGCTCTCGGCTCGCCGTTCCCCTATCCCTCTGCCGCTGACAGAGGGGGCCCTCCTGGCAGTCGCACGCGTGCGGGCGGGAGGCCGACCGCAGGCCGCACGTGGGAGCGGGGCCGCGCCGCGTGGATTGGGCCACGTCAGTTTTCCAGGCCGGCCCTGTAGTGGGTTTTGATTTTAGTTTTTGTTTTCCTTTTATTTTTGTCACATATTTTAGATAATGTTTAGGAAATGAATATCTAGGGTTTTACTTGCTCAAAAATTATGAAGTAAATTTTGTTGGGCTCTGCATGATGTGTAGTATTTATGAAAAATATAAAATAGGTATGTGGTGTTTATTTTCTAGAAGAAATAATTAGGGTTTTGAAATGTGTCTTAATTGGGATATAAACTTGATAAATGAATAACTAGAGTTCTATTGTCCCAAAAATTGTGAAAACTGGTGGGTAGGTTAATTTATGCATGTATTAGCTCTGGTAAAAATTTGGGCACTAGTGCTTGAGTACTTTTCAAGTTATGATGATGTCATGTTATATTAAGGAATACTTGAATGAATTTTAGTAATTTTTTTACATGTGCAATGTTCATATAAATTTGTGGAGAGTGTCCTGGTACCCTCTGGTGCTTAAGAAAAATATGAATTCTGTTGTTTGATACTTTTTAATATGATTTGTTTATTATACAAAAATTAGCCTTTTTGTCTTGTGAATTTTGTGTAGGGAGTTTCTGTGAATAACTTTAGTTCAAATTTTTACAGTAACCTCCTTTTGCGTCAGAGAGTCTCCTGTAATTGTTGTAGAATTTTATGAGCCGTTTACATATATGATTAAATTTCCACTTAATTAATTAAGTAAATTAAGAAAGGGGTATAAATAAATGTTCTAGGTGGGCACACCTTACTTTCTGGTGTTTTTGTGACCTATGTGAACTTTTGGTGACATTAGTTTGGTCTTAGAGGAAGTTTGCCACATAAATAAATATTTAATCTTCACAATTCTAGGTTTTTTGGACAGCTGGTAGTATCTTTGGGGTTGACCCTTAATAAAGGTGTTTGCTGGAAAACTTGTGAACACCAAAGTTGTAGTAAAACTGATAAACTAGCTTGTGTCAAAATTTGGGGGCATTTGGCTTAGTAGTTTAGGAGTTATTGCTGTTTTAAGTGACTGTCCAGAAATGGCTGCTCTCTGTTTAGAGAGGACAGATTTCTGGAACTTTGGAAATTCGACATGGAAAACTTAGGAATTAAGGGTTGAGGTCTGAAAATGATTTGTAGGTAATTTTATGAGCTTTCCAGATTGTCTTGGATCATATCTTTTGGAATTAGGAATCTCCAGTTATGATAGAAACATTTAGCTGCTGTCCAGAATGTCTTGCTGTTATATTTTGTGTTTCGATGTGGTGACTTAAGTAAAGTTGTTCTTGTGATTGTTAGGTGTTAGGGCATTAACAGAGGAGGAACAGCTATACCTTAGGTTGAGTAGATTAGGTGAGTAATTCTCTACCAGAGAGGAAATTTGTACTTAATAATTGAAGTGATTTGAATAGAGCTTTAGGAGTGGTTGTAATGCATTTTATTCCGAGCATGTTGCATCCTTCATTATGAATCTATGAAATTTATTATGCACTCATGCAATAGGTGTTCTGGAGGGGGTGACTCTCCTCGAGTTCGAGCAAGCGATCCCGGAGGAAATCTAGGAGCAGCCGGAGGAGCCAGAGGAACCAGTCGGCGGAGGAGTTCCCGCAGAAGATCTGCCTGAGTGTCCTGACCACCGGTTGTCCACCTTTCTGAAAGGCAAGCCCCGGTGCATGCTGACCCTATTGTTTTATAAATCAATCTTGAGTACTTTTAATTATTTACTGCATTAAGTTGTAGGAGTTGTGTGAAAACACTTGCTGCATTATACCTGTCCTTGTCTAGATATCGTACTTAATCCTAAATTAGGTTTAGGCACGTGTCAATGCTTAGCCCTGCTTAGTCCGTTAGAAGTCGGGTGATTTCCGGTCATCCGCGAGATGTAGGAATGGGTCACGAATAGCTTTATGGCTATCGTGGATGGAACCGTGCCTTAAAATGAAATTGAGACCGGGTGAGAGTTCGATAGTACAGCCGCAAGACACTTCATGTCTTGGGTGTGGAGCTATGCCCATCTGAGTCATTTAAAGACCGATTCGCTGTACGTCCTTGAGTCATGTTGAACGCAGTCTAACACTTAGTTGGCCGGATAAGTCGTTCCGACCGTGAAGCTGAGTAATATGGTTCAAGCCGGGAATCAAATGGTAGGTTGCTTCTTGGAGGAGAGAAAGGATGTGCTTGGGGACATTGGCGTGAGACCAAGGGGGGTTAGAGTCCTTATCACCTGGCAGAATGTCGCCCTTGGGGTTGCGACATCATTCGGACCCGCGATTCTTGAATCATATGAAAGGTGGCTTGTGCGACCCTGGTAGGGGCCTGCGCTCCAGCTGGATAGGAATTCGATTCGAATCGCCGTCGCTCCCGGTTAGTGAGCACTTGACTTGAGCAGCGGCAACGTAGATCTCATTAAATTCAACAGATGGTTAAGTGAATGATACAATGTTGCCGCAATTTATACCTGCTATGGATATAATGATATTAATTGTTTGATTATAATCAAGTGCATGTTTAGTACAGGTGCTAAGATAGATGACAGGTAAATGCTAAAAATAACTGCTAGTACAGGTTAAAGGAGTTCAATTAGTATGCCTTTCTACAAAATGTGATGTCAGCTAGCCTCTTGTGAAAGCCTTGCATAATCCTTGGTGTCATCTTATTTCTGGTTTTGATGGGTAAGTCTAGCTGAGTACATTCCAGTACTCAGGGTTTATTCCCTCCTGTTGCAGATGATATGCTTTACCAAGGCTTCTGCAAGACCTGTCTCCACCCTGCGGGTGACGAAGACTATATCACTAGGGCGTGATCATCCTTTATGTACTTTCCCTAATGCTTTCGTGGGATGTTGATCAGTAAGACTGGCAGTAGTATTTAAACAACTGGTGTGTGTTATGCTTCCGCTACTTTATAAACTTGATTTGTAATAATTTGCGACTCCGTGTATGTAGGTGGATTTCAGAACTACTTGTGAAATGTAACGTGTGATATGTTGTGTTGAATGATGCGATCTTGGTTGTAAGCAAGTTGGTTTGAAATCCTTCATGGTTTCGATTGACTACCGGGATTATATGGGCTCAAGTTCGAAAATTGGAGCGCTTTGGTGCTTGTTTTTGTACTTGTGCTCTTATAATTTGGTCGGTTCTGTTACAGCATACGCCCCAACCCGACAAAGATAAAGGCCGTTTTGGATATGCAGCCACCCAAAAACGTCAAGGATATCTAGAAGCTCACTGGATGTATGGCCTCCTTAAGCTGTTTCATTTCATGACTCGGCGAAAAGGGCCTGCCTTTTTTCAAGCTACTCAAGGCTTCGAAGAAGTTCATCTGGTCAGAAGAAGCTGACGATGCCTTCACACATCTCAAAGAATTCTTAACCTCTCCTCTAGTCCTTACAGCCCCTCAGAAAGATGATGTTCTTCTTCTCTACATTGTAGCAACCGATAGCGTGGTCTCCACAGTCATCGTGGTCGAGCGTGAGGAACCCGGCCATGTGTACAAAGTCCACCGCCCTATTTACTTCATCAATGAGGTGCTCAATGAGTCCAAAGCCAGGTACCCACAAGTTCAAAAGCTGATCTATGCCATACTGATTACATCCTGAAAGTTGAAACATAACTTCGATGGATATCGGGTGGTGGTCAAGACTAATTTCCCATTGGGGGACATCATTCAAAATAAGGACGCTAACGGACGCATCGTTAAGTGGGCAATGGAGTTATGCCCTTATTCAATCGAGTTCCAGGGTTGCACGTCCATCAAGTCTCAGGCTCTGGTGGACTTTATTATTGAATGGACAGACCTTAGCGCACCTCCCGATTAGGGGCCAATCGAATACTAGAAGATGTATTTCGATGGCTCTCTGAACATCGATGGCGCAGGCGCAGGCGTGATCTTTATCTCACCAACCAAAGAATAGCTCCACTACGTCCTCAAGATTTATTTCCATGCATCTAACAATGCTACAGAATACGAGGCATGCCTCCATGGCATGCAGATTGCGGTTGAGCTTGGTGTAAAACGTCTCCATGTCTATGGCAATTTGGCCCTAGTTATTAACTAGCTTAACAAAGACTGGGACATGACTAGTGAGAAGATGGATGCTTATTGCAAAGAAATCAGAAAGTTGGAAGGCAAATTTTACGACATCAAGTACACACATGTGGTCCGGGACAAAAATCAAGCAGTCGATGAGTTGTCTAATTTAGGGTCATCTCAAGCTCAAGTCTCACATGGCGTGTTTGTCCAAGACCTTGTTAAACCGTCCATCAAGGAAGAAGTAGATCAGGTGGTCAAGAAACCTCCAGAACAGCTTCTGGTGCCTACGGTTCCCCCTCTGAGCACTATAGAATCCTCTCTGACAACACTTGTAGTACCTCTGACCACCAACACTGACGATTAGAGAGTTCCTTTTTATCAAGTTTTTGTAGGATGGGACCGGTTATGCTGATCAAACAGAGAATGAGTGCCTTATGCGCCGCAGTAAGCAGTATCTACTAGTCGACGGTGTCCTAATGCACAAAAATGCAAAGGAGGAAGTTCTGATGAAGTGTATCACTCGAGAAGCAGGTATTCAACTGCTCCATGAAATTCACAGTGGTACTTGTGGCAATCACGCCGCCTCTCGGACCTTGGTCAGCAAAGCTTTTCGAGCAGGTTTCTACTGGCCGTCTACCATGGTCGATGCAGAGAAACTGATCCACCACTACAACGGATGTTAGTTTTTTGACAAACATATACATGTACCAGCACATGAGATCCAGACCATACCAGCCTCCTGGCCCTTTGCATGCTAGGGACTGGATATGATCGGACCCTTCAAGCCTGCCCCTGGCAACTTCAAATGTGTCTTCGTGTTGATTGATAAGTTCTCCAAATGGATAGAGTACATGCCTTTAACCAAGGCATCATCAGAAAAAGCGGTCGAATTCCTCGATCAAATTATACACCATTTGGGCCTCCTAACAGCATAATTATAGACCTGGGGACTCAGTTCACTGGTAGTGCATTCTGGGACTTCTGTGATGGAAGGAGCTTAGTTGTGAAATACATGTTAGTGGCGCATCCCATAGCTAATGCGTAGGTCGAAAGGGCCAACGGCATGATCCTCGACACACTGAAGAAGAGGTTGTACAGGGAAAATGACAAAGCTCCGGGAAGATGGCTCAAAGAATTGTCGGCTATGGTCTGGGGACTATGAACCCAGTCTAGTCACAATACGGGCGTCTCCCCATACTTCATGGTCTACGGTGCAGAAGCAGTACTCCCTGCAGATATCGCTTTTAGATCATCGCATGTTGAGAACTTTGATGAAGAAAGGTCTGATGAAGCACATGAACTCGAGATCAACTGCTCTAAAGAACGACGGCTTGACTCCTATGTACATACAGCCAAGTACCTAGCCGCACTATGCAGATACTACAACAGGAATGTCAAAGAATGTTTCTTTGTGGTCGGGGACCCGGTCTTGAAGTGGAAAACGAACCAAGAAGGCATGCACAAGCTCTCATCTCCTTGGGAAGGACCGTTTGAGGTCATCGAAGTCACTCGGCCTACTTCATATAGGCTGGCTCACCTCGATGGTATTGAAGTGCCCAACTCCTAACATATTGACAAGCTTAGGTGTTTCTACCCATAGAGCGCATAAATAAAGATATGTACCTTTCTTGTACTTTGATTATTTCAATAAAGTAGTTGTGTTCTTTTCTGATCACTTTAATATGTTTGTTTGGAGACTACTCCCCAACTAATATTTTACAAATAGCCAGTTGACAGACCACCATTTCTTCTTGAGTTCTCGGAGCCAGCCCTGTCTCCGGCCTCTCCCCACGCGTGCACGGGACCTGCTCTCTACGCTCCGGGTGGTCGGCAGGTGCTCTCTGATCGGATCTGTGTGCTCTTATGAGTGTACAAGCTCCGCGCTTCACTCTTAGACCACATGTTCGACCAGGGCCGTACGGATTCACAAGATGATGTGTCTACCAATTGCTATAACTAAAATAGAACACTTATACATTCTAACTTAGTTATCGATCGCACAAAATACAAGCTTAACATGTTTTTCTAGACAAAAAACAACACAAGCTTACATTGTTGCAATAGTACTTTATTACAAGCTTGCCTGACGAGGTACAAGTTTACAATAAACTAAACTATTGTCTACTCTACAGCTACAGGTAACCAGCTACTCGAAGGTCGGTGCTCAAGCTGGGTTGGCTCATGTTTACCGCCCATCTACGGCTATGGTGCTGCCTCTGCTAATCGAGCCTGAGTCACAGGAGTCTGGCTGGTCATGACCGTAGGCTCTGGCTGCTCCTTGCTTGAAGATTGCTCGGCCTGGGATTGGCTAGTCGAGACTACAGTCCCAGGTGGTCGGCTTGAAGACCCCAGAGCAGACGTCGTCGACGTTCCTTGGGACGGTGGCATTGATTTTCCGCACAGGTTTATATCGCCGATTATCATCGCCGCCAGCTCAGATAACTGGCCCTGCAGCTCTCTCGCTTCCTGCACGCCAACTTCCTTGGGGTAGCCCTTCGCGAAGTCCATGAAGTCGATCAAGGGATAATGTGTGCGCACCATGCTTAGCACATGGGCGCCTACAAACTCTCCGGCCTCCTTCATGAAATGTTGAAGCCAACCCTAAGCGAGCTGACACATGTCTATCATTCCTAGCTGCTGTACTCGAGGCTCGGTCGGTGGTAGTCCTGGATCAAGCAAGTCGAGCACTGGCCTGATCCCTCGCACCATCTGTGCACAACGATCCTTCTAGAGGTCGCAGTCCTTTTGCAGCTCTACAATATGCTTCTTGAAATTTATCTTTAATGCTACAGAAGGGCATTCTGGTCAGAAAAAAACCAAAGGACATCTATTCAGTCATTATGCCACGATCAGGAAAATGGCCACTCACTGGTTATCTCCTGGCTCTTGGTCTTCACCTCTTCAGTCATCTTCACCGAGTGGTCTCGGAACCATGCGTGGTCCTCGGCCA
The DNA here is from genome assembly GCA_022457205.1 of Saccharum spontaneum. NCBI lineage: Eukaryota > Viridiplantae > Streptophyta > Magnoliopsida > Poales > Poaceae > Saccharum > Saccharum spontaneum. The sequence goes on from CM039615.1 coordinate 36,577,655, forward strand.
GCCGGGTGTTCTCCGCTGCTAATCGAGCGCACTCTTCGGCCATGCGTGTGTTCTCCATTTGAAGCCTGGTGATTTCCTCTGCCAGGATTACAACAAGCTTTGTTAATACATAAACACATATGAACAACACTTTTCAGTGCTTGGGGGTGTGCGGCTAAGATAATTTACCTGCCCTTTCACATTCTTTCTGACTAAGTTGGAGGACAGCATTGAGCCTTTATGACTCGAGCTCTGCCTAATTCTTCTCAGTAGTCTCGAGCCGCTTGTGCAACCGGTCCACTTTGGCTGTTAGCTCCTTGTTGTCATCGTTGATGCCTTGAATCTGGTCAAACATCGTTTACGGTACTTTGCCGTCTTCACGAGGACCTACAAGTCAAATACAGTAGCATATATGCATGACCACAGACTTGAACTAGTCTACGACAATGATCGAGGAGAACACTTACCTGTACCTCCCCGATGAGTCGTCTTGCTGCTCGCTCCACTCTCTACGTCTCCTCATCGATGGAGATCTCCTCGTGGCAAATGTAATGGTCTCCATGTTCACGGCAGATGTATACATGTTGACGTCCATCTTGTGGGTGCCCCTGGATTTCCTTGACAATGTCATCATCAGACTCCGCTGCCTGCTTGGCACTAGCTTGCTCTTGCTCTTGGCTCAGCCTGGTGGTCGACGACGTCGCCGCTGTTTTTCCCTTGGCTGCGGCATCAGGCAGACCACCTTGCGTTGACCTCGTGGTGGCCGTGGTCTGCTCGGGCACGCTCTGACTGGTCTTAGGGACTTGTCTTTTGGTCAGCGTACCCGCAAGACTCTACTCGGGCGCCACCTGCCTGGGCGTTTCCTGCTCGGTGGCTTCCGTGGTCGCCATGTTGCCTGCATCCTTGCCTGTCGCTGACTCATTCATATTCGCCATCATCGTCGTTGCCTCCGCCGTCCTGGTGGTCTGACCCATCGGCTTCTTGGAGGATATCCGGTGGTGGTCGACATGGTTGCCCCAGTGGTGGCTAGTTGCTCAGGTCTCTCTGTTGATGCCGAGCTAGCACGTGACAACAGAACAACTACCTTTACTAATTATAGGCTCGCTAATACTATTGACACACTATTTAATGAGTTTTCAGGAACTTACAGATCTGAGCTCCAATGTATGGTGGTGAAGGCATGGCACCGTGGTTGCCCCTGGCTTGTGTGCTGGGTGGAGAAACCCTGGCCTCCATCTTGTGGTGGCGGCCTAGCTTCTTCTTCAATTGTCCTCACGCTGGGTGTCAGCCCCACTGGCGGTGTCTGGCCCTCTTACGGCCCCTTTACCGGTGGGGTCGATCCCCCCTACATTGTCTGCTCGCTCCTCTTCTTCCAAGGATTGAGGATGTAGGCGCTCGTGTCCTCCTGCGCTTCGTCCTCTGACTAGTCCTGCATGGTCCGATGGCGTTGTTGACGGTTCTTAAGTATCAATTATAACCATCAAATAAATAAAGAAAAGGACCTATATGCAAGCAACACCTAGAATTAGGGTTTGATCTAACAGAATTCCACGAGTTTTGCTGTTTATCTATTTCTGCAGGGGGTTATCAGGAAATACGGAAGAAAGGCCCACATGTCAGATTAATGATGGGATATTAACCGAACACGTAATTATCTTACATCTAGAAGATTCCAGAAGCCACGGGAACGAACGAGAGCCGTAACGGGGCCAGACACAGGGCGCCCGCCCTGTGCCCTAGGGCGCCCGCCCTGCCCCCGGGACCAATCAGGTCGAGTCTCGCGGATTATGCTCCACCGCCTTTGAGGATCAAGGAAAACCGTAGGATGAAGGTCGGTTTGATCCGACGGTCCAGATTCATCCAAAAGGGCTATATAAGCAAGGCCCCTGACCCCTGGTGGAGAAGACCCCAATTCATTATTCAGTTGCATATCTCTAGTTAGGGTTTAGAGAGAGAGGTTCCCTCTAGGGTTCCCACCTCTTAGGGCTTAGCATCCAATGTGAAAGTAGAATTAGTTCTACTAGATTGAGAGAGATAGAGTGGAGGTGTAGATCGGAGGAAGCCGGCCTGTCGGTGTCTACTCTGAGGTTGTACCTGCGGGAGCAAGTTCTTCTAACCCGAGGCTTGTTCTCAGGATTCTTCAGTATTTCGACTTCTAAATTCTAGTAAGTTCTTTGTTTTATTGTTCTTTGGTTTATGAGTTTACTTTGATCTCTTCACGTAGAGTTTAGAGTAATCATCTCTAGCGTAAACGTGGTGTTTAAGCTAGGATACTCATAGATATCCCCTCGTCTAGCCGGACCGTGGTAGTAGCGAGGAATGTGACAATTCCGAGTTACCTTTGTATTCCATATCCCGTTAGCAGGATCGATAGGGTTTATAGGTGCGGGTTGAACATCCTTTGTGGTGTCTAGATTCCGTAAACCTCCCCAATAGAACAGTAGATCATCCTTACCAAGGTTAGAAGAAGAGTGCGGTTGTAGTCTTCTCTATACATCACTCACATCGAATCATAGTGGTTGTAGCCTAAAGGTTAGTAGTAATAGATTTGGTTAGTCAGATGCACTCTTTCTCCTAAAGGTAAAAATATAAATACGATACCCAGGATAACATCTCGGGTGAAGTGCTCACCGATATCCGTGCGCTTGCGGATCTTATTTCCTAATTGCGTTACCAAATATCAACAAGTATTTCTGGCGCCGTTGCCGGGGAGAAAGACGGTTTGCTGAGATAACCTTGAGTCTTACTACTAGCTTGTACCTATACTTTTATCTTTCTTTATCTTTTTATTCCTTATCTTTTTTCTTTATTCTTACCTTATGGAGAACCAAGATTCTAAAGCAATCTATCAATTTGCAACACCTTCAGCAACTGACCTTTTACCATGGGAGTCATCACAGCCTATCCAAACATCCCAGTATAAGTTAAGTTCAAGGTTGATTGCGATGATTCAAAATTTATCTTTTTCGGGAAAGGAAGACGAAAATCCTTACCTTCATATTAGAGATTTTGAGCAGACATGCGATTGTCTTCGCATTGATGGCATCTCTGATAAGACTTTACGTTGGAAGCTTTTTCCTTTTTCTTTAAGAGGAGAAGCTAGACGATGGTATAGTCAGAAGGTAAGTCAACAGCAAGGTGAATGGGGAGTTTTAAGAGCCAACTTTTGTCTAGATTTTTATTCCCTTGACCGTACTGGTGACCTTAGACTCGAAGTCCTATCTTTTAAACAAAAAGATAATGAAACTTTGGGGAAATCCTGGAAACGTTTTTCTGATCTTTTAGAATCTGGTCCAAAACTTTTGCTTGAAGACACTGTTCTTTTATTTCACTTTTTTCGAGGTCTTCAGAAAGATAATAAACAAATGCTGCATACTATGGCTAGAGGTTCTTTCTTTCGTATCCCTACTGATGAAGCTAAGGGGATCTTGAATAGAATCCTAGAAGCTGAGATGGATAATGCCCTCCATGATAAAACCTACGAAGCCGAAGTAGACACTTTGCCAAATTTTTCATCTACTTTAGCTATCCCAGGTTCTGAGCCACAAAAGGAAGAAATTCTACCATCTGATTTCATGCTAGACATAGAATCCGATCTCTTTGCCGATTTTGGAAACATTTCAAACTACCATTCTATAGACCAACCCCAAAACGGCCAATTTAGCATTTGTTTACCAAGTGAACGTCAATTGAGAGAGCTTATCTCGGTTATGAGTAGCGAATGGTTAGAGGAGTTAGAGCTTTCCTCTGAAGTAATCCGAGTGGACACACCCTCTATAACTATACGCTGTGCTTATAATTCTGATCAATTTAACGCTCTCTATAATCCTGTTGTGGGGATCAATATTATGTCCGAAGCTTTTGCACTTAATTTATTTGGGAAACTTGTTTTAACCCCCACAACAAAGGTCATAAAGGAATCTTCGGGACGATTAGTCCCCAGTCTTGGAATTATTAATGTCCTACCCTTTATGGTAGAAGGCTCCATGGTTCATTTGAACTTTTATATCTTTGATATATGGGGTTTTGACCTACTGATTGGACAACCTTTTAGAAGACTTCTTTATGAAGGTCAAACTGGAAAGCTCCACATTTCCTTGGGAAAGGATTTTAAACTTCCAATTACAATAACTCACTCCTTGAATAATAAGACCGAGCCATATCTTTTGCCTGATCCTATGGAGGAGGTAAAGGCTGCATCTCTAGAACTTTTAGATGATCTAGACTTAGAAGAGGAAGCCCCCTTCTTCACTGAAGAAGAGGCCGAACCTTTTGAACCTGAACCCTTAGATGTGTTTGCAGAAACACCTAGACCCCCCATAGAACTCAAAACTTTACCACCCGGTCTTACCTATGCTTTCCTAAACAATAATCCAGAGTTTCCTGTGATCGTTAGTAATAAACTCACTCAGGAGCAAACTCTGCGATTAATGACCATTCTTGAAAAACACCACTCTGTTTTCGGCTACTCACTTCAAGATCTCACAGGAATCAGTCCTATGATTTGTACCCATCGTATTCCGACAGATCCTTCTGTTTCACCATCTCGAGAGCCTCAACGTAGACTTAACAACGCGATGAGAGAGGTAGTTAAAAAAGAAGTTATAAAGTTGCTGCATGCAGGGATTATATATCCTGTGCCGCATAGTGAGTGGGTAAGCCCTGTTCAAGTTGTGCCTAAAAAGGGAGGCATGACTGTTGTTACTAATGATAAGAATGAGCTAATTCCGCAACGCACCATCACTGGGTGGCGGATGTGCATAGACTATAGAAAACTTAATAAAGCCACGAAAAAGGATCATTTTCCTTTGCCTTTTATAGATGAGATGCTTGAGCGGTTAGCAAAACACTCGTTTTTCTGTTTTCTAGATGGATATTCAGGGTATCACCAGATCCCTATCCATCCTGATGATCAAAGCAAAACCACTTTTACATGCCCATATGGAACGTATGCTTATCGTAGAATGTCTTTTGGGTTATGTAATGCACCAGCTTCTTTTCAAAGATGTATGATGTCTATATTTTCTGATATGATTGAAGAGATTATGGAAGTTTTCATGGATGATTTCTCAGTTTCTGGAAAAACTTTTGATAGTTGTCTTGAGAACTTAGATAAGGTTTTGCAAAGATGTGAAGAAAAGCACTTAATCCTTAATTGGGAAAAATGTCATTTTATGGTTAGAGAAGGAATAGTGCTAGGACACCTAGTGTCTGAAAGAGGTATTGAGGTAGATAGAGCTAAAATTAAAGTAATTGAACAACTACCTCCACCTGTGAATATAAAAGGAATTCGAAGTTTTCTCGGCCATGCTGGTTTTTATCGCAGATTTATAAAAGACTTTTCATTTATTGCGAGACCACTTACTCTTTTGCTAGCCAAGGATGCTCCTTTCGAATTTGATGATGCATGTCTAAATTCTTTCAATTTATTAAAGCAAGCACTCATCTCTGCACCAATCATTCAACCCCCTGATTGGTCGTTGCCTTTTGAAATTATGTGTGATGCTAGTGATTATGCTGTGGGGGCAGTTTTGGGACAAACTAAAGATAAAAAGCATCATGCAATTGCTTATGCAAGTAAAACTTTGACAGGAGCTCAACTTAATTATGCAACCACTGAAAAAGAGCTTCTAGCTGTTGTTTTTGCCATTGATAAATTTAGATCTTATTTAGTTGGAGCTAAGATAATTGTTTACACTGATCATGCTACACTAAAATATTTGCTCACTAAGAAAGATGCTAAACCTCGCTTAATCAGATGGATTTTATTACTCCAAGAATTTGACTTAGAAATAAAAGATAAAAAGGGAGTAGAAAATTCTGTTGCTGATCACTTGTCTAGAATGTACTTTAAGGATCCACAGGAAACACCCATTAATGACTCACTCCGGGATGACATGCTTTACGGGATTAACAGATCTGACCCCTGGTATGCAGATATTGTTAATTTTATGGTTTCAGGTTATGTACCACCCGGAGCAAACAAGAAGAAGCTTATTCAAGAAAGTCGTTCACATATATGGGATGAGCCATATCTCTTCCGAGTATGCGCTGATGGCCTACTTAGAAGATGTGTGACCACTGAGGAAGGATTGAAGATCATCGACAGATGTCACTCATCACCATACGGAGGTCACTATGGAGCATTCCGTACACATTCAAAGATCTGGCAATGTGGATTCTACTGGCCTACGATGTACGATGACACGAAGCAATATATTAGAAGATGTGGGCCATGTCAAAGGCACGGAAACATAAATACAAGGGATGTCATGCCACTCACCAACAACCTTCAAATTGAACTCTTTGATGTCTGGGGAATAGACTACATGGGTCCATTTCCCCCATCAAAGAAGTGTGAGTTCATCTTGGTGGCGGTTGATTACGTCTCCAAGTGGGTAGAGGCACTACCTTGCAAGCATGCCGACAATATCAGTTCGAAGAGGATGTTTGAGGAAATCATATTTCCAAGATTTGGAGTCCCCAGGATAGTGATAAGTGATGGAGGATCACACTTCATTGACAAGCGCTTCGAGCACTATCTATCAAGACATGGAATCCGTCACAATGTCGCTACTCCCTATCATCCTCAGACAAGTGGCCAAGCAGAGATTTCTAACAAGCAAATCAAGAACATTCTTCAGAAGACGGTGAACGAGATGGGAACGGCATGGAAGGACAAGTTACCCGATGCACTCTGGGCTTACCGGACAGCATACAAGACCCCAATTGGAATGTCTCCATACCAATTGGTATACGGAAAGACCTGTCACCTACCTGTTGAACTTGAGTTCAAGGCACACTGGGCCATAAAAAGATGGAATATGGACCTAGATATCGCCGGAAAACATAGAAGAATGCAATTATCGGAGTCAGAAGAATGGCGGGAGAAAGCATATCACAATTCAAAGATCTACAAAGAAAGAGTCAAGAGATGGCATGACAAGAGGATCAAGAAGAAGGAGTTCTCATCCGGAGATAAGGTATTACTTTTTAATTCCAGGGTGAAGCTTTTCGGGCATGGAAAGCTCCGGAGCAAATGGGAAGGACCATTCAAGGTAATTCATTCATCATCATACGGAGCTATCACACTTCAAAATGACGAAGGTACGTTATTCAAGGTAAATGGTCAACGTCTTAAATTATTTTTAGAGCCCAATAAAGAATTAGAAGAAATAGACATGATTAATTTTTATCTTCCAATTAAAAATTAAAGCCCGACGCCAACAAGAGGATCGATGAGTTAGAGCATAGTCTTAGGAGGCGTGAGCGTCGCTGAGCTATCTAGATTAGATCTTGGGGCTATATATGTCTTAGTTATTATTAGATTCGATTAGGTTCGCTTATAATCAGTTTATTTAGTTATTATTAGATTCGATTAGGTTCGCTTATAATCAGTTTAGATCTATTATATTCGGTTATTATTATTATTCGGTTGTAATAAATGCCTCAAGATTAATAAAGATTATTATTAGTATGTCTTGTGTGTCTCTACTTTACTTTTGTGCAAGAAAGCAGAAAACAAGTATGGGGGAGATTCCCTGACATGTCACACACACTTCGATCGCACCACTCCATGAACCAAGTACACACTCTGCACACTTTTATTACACACTTACACACTCACCTTAGTTTGTGCAGAATTTTATCTCTCTAAACATGATAAATTAAAAGGATAAAAATGCTTATAATCATGATCAATCTCACTCTGTGATATTTCCTGGAAACCTGCAATTATTAAAATTATTTCAAAACCCTGTGTTGTTAAAAGTCATTGTGGAATAAGAGATGGTAAGGGTATGAGTACCTTATTCTTAGTATCTTTATTGCTTGGAGAATTTGTTTTAAAAATCTCAAAATTATAGCTACCATCCTCAAGTTTTATATGCCTGCTAAACATGAAAATATTAATTAAAGCTATCTGCTTTGTATTGAGTTTGTTCAAAACAAGTTAGACCCTTGTTGAGAGATTTATCATACTCCTAAGATCAAGACATTTTTATTCAGAAAGATTCACTCTTCCGAAGTATTATTGCGTTAGAGGCATGGGCTATGCAAAATTATGAATATATCGAGGAAATAAAAAGGAGCAAGTGCTCGATAACCTCGTGGAAAAAAATGGACAAGTGTCCGGCAGTAGAATTAGGGGTACCTCGGTATCCACCCAAAAGGAAAAAAAATGAGATATGATAAAAATATGATGGAAAGAAAATGATAGCCCATGGTCCCTCTAATAAGCAATATGCCAGTAAGAGTGACAAGTTTTTAATTTTCAAAATCTTTGATCTAAGAGTATGGCATTCTTCTCCTCGGATCCGGTTTTGACCATACAATAAATGCAAGGTATGTATGCTTAAAGAATTATTTTTGCAAAATCAAAACAGCCTCAGAGAGAAATATAAAAGATAATGAGTGACTCTGAGAGCACCTATGAGGATAAAGGTATGCTAAGTTTTTCTTTTCAAAAATATGTAAAAACTCCAAGTGATAGGGATTAAGAAGAAGAAAGGCTCTTTACTCTGACCATATATTTCCCTGACTATAAGTGCACAGTGGATTTTTACAACACCCTGCAGGTATGAAAGAATGTTTCAACCCTAGATGTTTTATTAACCAACCTTTTCTCGAGGACGAGTAAAAGCCTAAGTATGGGGGTGTTTGTTGACGGTTCTTAAGTATCAATTATAACCATCAAATAAATAAAGAAAAGGACCTATATGCAAGCAACACCTAGAATTAGGGTTTGATCTAACAGAATTCCATGAGTTTTGCTGTTTATCTATTTCTGCAGGGGGTTATCAGGAAATACGGAAGAAAGGCCCACATGTCAGATTAATGACGGGATATTAACCGAACACGTAATTATCTTACATCTAGAAGATTCCAGAAGCCACGGGAACGAACGGGAGCCGTAACGGGGCTAGACACAGGGCGCCCGCCCTGTGCCCTAGGGCGCCCGCCCTGCCCCCGGGACCAATCAGGTCGAGTCTCGCGGATTATGCTCCACCGCCTTTAAGGATCAAGGAAAACCGTAGGATGAAGGTCGGTTTGATCCGACGGTCCAGATTCATCCAAAAGGGCTATATAAGCAAGGCCCCTGACCCCTGGTGGAGAAGACCCCAATTCATTATTCAGTTGCATATCTCTAGTTAGGGTTTAGAGAGAGAGGTTCCCTCTAGGGTTCCCACCTCTTAGGGCTTAGCATCCAATGTGAAAGTAGAATTAGTTCTACTAGATTGAGAGAGATAGAGTGGAGGTGTAGATAGGAGGAAGCCGGCCTGTCGGTGTCTACTCCGAGGTTGTACCTGCGGGAGCAAGTTCTTCTAACCCGAGGCTTGTTCTCAGGATTCTTCAGTATTTCGACTTCTAAATTCTAGTAAGTTCTTTGTTTTATTGTTCTTTGGTTTATGAGTTTACTTTGATCTCTTCGCGTAGAGTTTAGAGTAATCATCTCTAGCGTAAACGTGGTGTTTAAGCTAGGATACTCATAGATATCCCCTCGTCTAGCCGGACCGTGGTAGTAGCGAGGAACGTGACAATTCTGAGTTACCTTTGTATTCCATATCCCGTTAGCAGGATCGATAGGGTTTATAGGTGCGGGTTGAACATCCTTTGTGGTGTCTAGATTCTGTAAACCTCCCCAATAGAACAGTAGATCATCCTTACCAAGGTTAGAAGAAGAGTGCGGTTGTAGTCTTCTCTATACATCACTCACATCGAATCATAATGGTTGTAGCCTAAAGGTTAGTAGTAATAGATTTGGTTAGTCAGATGCACTCTTTCTCCTAAAGGTAAAAATATAATACGATACCCAGGATAACATCTCAGGTGAAGTGCTCACCGATATCCGTGCGCTTGCGGATCTTATTTCCTAATTGCGTTACCAAATATCAACAGGCGTTTCCTGTTTGAGTCTTTTGGGCTCTCGTTTGCCCAGGAGCTTCTGGCCCTCTTCTTCGATTGGTCGGCGGCGACTGGACTCTTCCCAGCTACTGCCTGGGCCCTGGATTCGTGGTCATCCTTGACATGCATGTAGCACCGCCACGCGTTCAGTGGTGGCTCGACTCCAAGCGCCAATGACATGAACAGGTTGTGTCTCTCCACGCCGTGCACCTGTATACATGCAAGACAAGAAAAATTAGGCATTTTTACTCTATGGTGGTCGACAACACTTCTTAAAGCTAAGGAGTTTGGTTGTTTACCTTTGGGGCTGGTCGGATGAGTTTATACGCATGCTGGATCCTGCTTGGGGGAGAGTAGCTTTGGTCTGCCAGATTGAACAAATCCCCAATCCGACGTTTGACTTCATCGTGGTCCAGATCCTCCGACCACATCCTCGTCTGGTTAGTCGAGCCTTGGTACTTGTATCCGGCATGCACCCTCCTCTGGCATGGCTGCACACGCCAGCTAATGAAGTTCCCGACCACAGTCAGCCCATCCAGGCGATTCCACGGGAGCAGCGCCATCAACTCCTCCACCTACTCGGCCAGTTCTGGCCACTCATTCCAGGCCACCCTCTTGTCCGGAATATACCTGACATCGCAAAACGTAGCGCTGTCGGGCTCTTTACGAATATGAAACCACTTCTTGTACCAATCTCCGAGAGAGGTGTTCCAAGGGCAGTTAAGGTACTCTTGCTTCATCCCATCCCAAAGGGTCAGGTACGCTCCATCGGCAATTTTGGAGCCGCCTTGGGACCCCTTCTTCCTCAAGCAAAACAGATATCGAAAGAGGTCAAAATGGGGTTGGATTCCCCCATACGCCTCACAAAGATGAATAAAGACTAAAACAAGGAGGATCGAGTTGGGATGCAGATTGCAAATCCCAATCTCGTAATACAGACAAAGCCCTTAGAGGAACGGATGGACAGGAACCCCAAAACCCTGCTTGAAAAAAAATCTTTGAAGAGAACTATCTCACCAGGCTGAGGATTGGGGTAGTTGTCGCTGCCCGGTGGCTGCCATCTAGCAAGCTCCCGGTTGTGAAGCACCCCTAGGCCGACGAGGTCGTTGATGGTCGACTCAGTGGACTTCGACTTCCACCACTCCTTCCTCATCACTTCGGCTCTTTTTGCTGCCTACATCTTGGCCATCTTCTACCTCTCTCGCCTCTTTGCTTTTGGCTCAGCTGGTGTACAGAGAGCGCGTCACTCCTAACGGCGGCGAGGTGTGCTACTGGCGGCGGCGGAATCGGAAGAGGGCACGCGGGCTGGAGGAAGACGGCGGTTGGTTTGCAAATGTGACTGTTGGGTGTCAATGGGGAATGGCCACATAGCGGCTATTTATCTCATTGACTGCGCCGTTCCACCTCCCCGAGATTCTCGAGATACGTGTGCGTGAAACGTGACACGATCCCTTCAGTTTCCACTTTTTTCCAGGTTACCACGCTAGTAAATGTGCCCCTCCTTTCCTCCACGAGAGGGCCCACACTGGCATGCTCCATCTGGCGAATGGTCCATTGTGACACTGACAAGGTAGACGAGCGTGACGATAATGTCACATCAGTCAACTTTTTGTGATATCATGTCAAAGCAAGCAAGAAAGAAAATTACAAATTAAATACTATGAGTCAGACAGGAAGATAGTAAGAGATACTCGAAGACTGGTCTAGCTACAGATTGTCATAGACCACCAAGCATGTTATATTTCTCGACCAGGCTTGGGGACTCGTCGACCACGTTTCATGTTGTTCAAGGACTCGTCAACCATACCTCATGCTGTGCTCAGGGACTGCTTCGATCACTCTCCGACCACAGCTTGATGCCTGATTTCCTCAGCTACATATGAAATTGGACTCACATACAATTGAGAGATCATTACTTTTTAGACTTTGCTACAAGGCTCATACTTCGCCTTCCAGCAAGCTCGGGGACTACATCGGTATGATGCACTTGTCGGTGCATCTCAGTATCAAGTTTCCATGAAGTTTCATTTTAGACCCTGGCACCACGTGCCTACATCACCTACTACCAGGCTCGGGGACTAAGTGGGTGTTGGTGTTTCTTAGCGTAAGCAGAGGAATCCACAAGCGCATGGATACAATGTTGTAGCACTTCACTCGGAAGTATTCAGGGTATCGTAATTTTCCAAAGGAATGGTTGTGCTAGACTCTTCACTTAGTTAACCTATGACCACAAGGGAGAAATGAACGAGGTAGCGAGTTTTTTTCCAAGGACAGATATCTTAATGAAGGTAGCTTTGTTACTATAGACTTGCTTCAGGCGCCAGATCACTTGGTCTGCCAAGCGATGCCGGCCTCTGCTCTACCAAGCGATGCTGGCCTCTGCTCTACCACGAGCCTGAACGTGGGGGACTACAAGAGACGGACAGGGCTGTCACCACCTACAGCCTACCCCTCAATCCGTAGGGAAAGAGGCAAACGAAGATAGCTTCTAGCCTAGACATCACGTCTACGCTATCCACTAATACTCTAGCGTGCTAGCAAGGGTTTTCCATCTTTATCGGGGCCGTTCTACTAGAGTACCCGCCGCAAGGACGGACGACGAACCCATAGGTGTATAATAGTGCAAAGGTAACTTTTTAAGATAAATAACTAAAGTTAAACAACAAGTCTCTTACTCCAAATAGTAAGAAGCTTGTAGATGTACAGGTGGAGAAGCTCCCAGCTCCAGCACTTTGACATAGTGTAGCTAACACACTAAGGGAAGTTGCTAGTATTCCGACTCTTCTCCAACTCTCTCCTCACTCACCTCTCTTATTTCAATCAAAACTACTGAAAAAGCTAAAGTCTACTCTTCTCTCCTTGTGAATTGAATTGGGATTTATTCTCTCCTCCTTGAGAGGGAAGGGAGCCCCTTTTTATACTAAATCAAAGGCGGTGCTCCTCCCTATTTTTGGCATGAAGCACTAGGGGAACCAACGTTGCATGCCTCCATGCCACCGCCAGAGAAAGACTAGGCATATGGATGTGATAGGGGGTGGGCGTCCCCTGGGCCGACCGCCCACTAGTTGGCCCAAATGGCCACCGCCTTTGCGAGGTGGTCTCTGGTTGGGCTTGGAACACTGTTGCGTGGTGCCTTGCCCCATTGGTGTTGCGATGCTTGGCGCCTTCTTCATTCTTTGCGCGAATTAACATTGGAAAGTGCCTTTTGATGGTTTATTCCATGTAGTTGTATTTGTGACCTGCAAAGTGATATACTCCAAATACATGTGGAACTCGGTTAATAGTAAATGCATATGTGACTTAAATTTGCTAGTTTCTCCTTTTTATGAGCTTATTGAAGGGCGAATTTCATCGTTAGTGACTGTCAACAGTGGGCACACTTCACCTAGAGGTGAATGTGTTTATTTTTTGACCCCTACACTTTGTTTACCCTGCTTACATTTCTTTTCAAAAATACAAGTGGGCACACTTCACCAGGAAGGAAATCTTTTTCTTTAGAGCACCATACATTCTTCGGACAACCTACTTTCTCTAGCAACAATGGTGGTCGGCTGTATTATAAGCTGGTCGGATGCCTGCAACAGCTGCTCAAATGGTGTTTTGATTGGTCGAAGACGTCAAGAACTCAAGCCTCACTGATCGGAGCAGGTCAAGACGACATGTTGTATCACAATCATAGTGCTCGGGGACTAGCTGTGGGGGTATTAACCCCTATAACCTTACGGTTAGACTTGGGCTGGCCCAAACTAGAGGGCCCAGCCCACCAGAAGATGATGCGTGGCCCAGTCAATCTGCTCGGCGTCCCACGCAAGGAAGGAAAGCAAACTTGGAGATCAAGCAAGATCCTGGTCGATTAGAATAGGAATCCTTATCCAGCTATGGCAATTGTAACCGGGCAGGACTAGTTTCTAGATTTGTAATCCTACCCTCTATACTATATAAGGTGGGTAGGGGACCCCCTCAAAACACATCTCATCATATACAACAATACAAACTAGAAGCAGGACGTAGGTATTATGCCATCACAGTGGCCGAACCTGGATAAAACATTGTTCTGTGTCTTGCGTCACCATCTAGTTCGTAGCTTGCACACCTGTCTACTGACAAATCACTACCTTGAGCATACCCCTTGGTAGACTGCCGACCACGTTTCGTCGACAAGCAACGATAGCCGGCGAGGCAGCTGTGGTGTGGAGCGAACTAGCACTGTTGGTAGCTTGAATAGGACGCATGGGAACATCGACCCAAACGGAACCAATGCGGATCGTGACGAAGTCTTTACACGTCCAGCCATACCTTCATATAAGAAAACCATATACGAGTTTTCTTGCATGCAAATATACATGTGCATATAATTTCATTAGACAATTTAGGTCAATGCCATATGATGCAACTATGTTGGAACTCAAAGATGAGAGGAAAAGTAGGTCCCACTGGGCGTGTTAGAATCTGATGGCGGGGAAACGGGCGGCTATGACCCGCCTCCGCGTTAGTAGAGACAAATTTGGTTTTAGTTAAATTTAATTAGGACAAAAGTAAAAGAACAAGTATTGCGAGTCCATACTTCCATAATTCTTATATTTGCATAAAAATTATGTTAATTACATCTTCGAAGAGAACACCCCTGATTAAGAGTTCCAACATGAGTACATGTAAAATAAGATTACATCATATAGCTTCCTATTACAAACTACAAAAGAAAACAAGGTCTTCAATCTTGTAGCCGTAGATCGATGAATATGCATGCTTGGCATAGACTTGAACTTGATAACTGTCATTTCTTGTAAGCATGACATTTTCATTCATTGAGGAGCTAACATATACACCTTACACGATTGGTCGCTAGCTTGCTTAGCTTTCTGGTGACCCATGATATGCATGTATTTAATCTATGCAAAGCATTTGTGAATATCTTATTATTCGTTCGGATCATGATATGGTACTAAATTTAGCTAACTCGGCATGGGGCATCTTGATCATGCCACATACGCATATACGACCATGAGGAAATGATTTGTTTGCATGTCGGACATATCTTTGGTGTATAGTATCATGTATGTATGCACGTAATTTACTTTGGGGACTAAATTTGACAGTCTTTTTGGATCATTTAAGACCATGATTTAGCATGTTTAATATGCCCGTTCATGGATGTATTTAGCATATAGTGCAATCTTTCATTTGAGCTAAGCCAGTATTTATTTTGCCATGGCCTAGAAAGAAATGTTTGCATCATCGACTCAACCGAGGTGCGTGCAATTAATTTATTTTATCAAGGTTAGCATATATACTCATGGTTTGGAAGGATGCTATTAATTTGATATATTTTTATGAATTAGCTAAACATGACCTTTATGGGTGCAATCAGCTAAGATGCAACAATTGATTTACTCATGATGCCCGGCACCTGGCCTGGAGAGCCTATGCCAGGCATAGATGGCATATGTGGCAAAGATGACATATGTGGAAATTAAGACAAAGCCTATTTAGTGTAACACCCCGGTGTTACGCAAGCATTTAGGCACTGCAATTCATGACCATAATGCATCATCAAGCATCATAGTCATACATGCATAATCATGTTAAAAAAATAATTGAAACATGCTCCTAAAACATTAATGTTGCATCTGTGTGTTTATATTGAGCTATGCATGTTTAGGTTTGTTGTAGTGTTAAACATGCTTGTTTGCTTGGGTAATTAGTTTAGAAATGTTTAGCAAAATTTTTGGAGCAAAGTTGTATTCAAACTTTTGACAAATTTGCTTTTGAAAATATTATTGAAAAAGGTCAAAAATCCTCCCTATTTAGCTTTTACTTTCCAATTCAAAATCCGTTGGGAATTTTGAGTCGGCCCCTTAATAAAAGTTATAGGGAATTAAAGTCTAAGCAACTTTCATTTGGGGCCATTTCCAGAAAATGCCATTTTGTTGCTCAAAAATTGATTTAAAGCAGCTGCATTTTGAAAATCTGGAAAAAGTATTGAAAAAAATAAAAAGAAAAGCTTTTTCTCTGCCTAAGTGGGCCGGCGCCTCACTTTCGGCCCGCAGCCGCAAGCCAGCAAGGCCCAGCTCGCGCTCGCGCCCGCGCTCCCGCGCGCGTCTGTGGTCCAGTGGATCGAGCGCACGCCGCTCGCCCGCCTGCACAGATGGCCAGACCAAGCGAGTTAATGTCATGCTAGAGGATATGTTAAGAGCCTGTGTGTTGTCCTCTAGGGGTTCATGGGAGTCCTGGTTACCTTTAGCTGAGTTTGCTTACAATAACAGTTATCAAGAAAGTATCAAAATGGCTCCATTCGAAGCTTTGTATGGCAGAAAGTGTAGAACACCACTAAATTGGATCGAGCTAGGAGAAAGAAGGTATTATGGTATTGACTTTGTAGAAGAAGCCGAGAAGAAAGTTCATATTATTTAGCAAAATATGAAAGCAACTCAATCATGTCAGAAAAGCTATGCGGATAAAAGGAGGAGACCGCTTGTGTTTGAAGTTGGTGACTATGTTTATCTAAAAGTCACACCAATAAAGAAGAAACGTTTTAGAGTCCGAAGAAAGCTTGCCGCTAGATTTGTGGGACCATACAAGATCTTAGAAAGGAAAGGTACAGTAGCCTACAAGTTGGAATTACCTGAAACAATGAGTGCCATTTTTCCAGTGTTCCATGTATCCCAGTTAAAGAAATGTTTGTGTGTTCCGGAAGAAAGAATAGAACCTCGAGGCATAAAGCTCAAGTCAGATTTGGTATATCGTGAGCAACCGGTTTCGAGTTTTGGACACCAAAGAGCATGCTACTCGAAATAGTGTGGTGAAAACATACAAGATATAGTGGAATCATCATGATGAAGGAGATGCAACTTGGGAAACGGGTGAATATCTACAAAAAGCTTATGAAGATTTTTATAACAAATGGTTCATAACCCAAATCTTGGGACGAGATTTTTATAAGGAGGAGGGCTGTAAAGCATTTAGGCACTGCAATTCATGACCATAATGCATCATCAAGCATCATAGTCATACATGCATAATCATGTTAAAAAAATAATTGAAACATGCTCTTGAAACATTAATGTAGCATCTGTGTGTTTATTTTGAGCTATGCATGTTTAGGTTTGTTGTAGTGTTAAACATGCTTGTTTGCTTTAGTAATTAGTTTAGAAATGTTTAGCAAAATTTTTGGAGCAAAGTTGTATACAAACTTTTGACAAATTTGCTTTTGAAAATATTATTGAAAAAGGTCAAAAATCCTCTCTATTTAGCTTTTACTTTCCAATTCAAAATCTATTGGGAATTTTGAGTCGGTCCCTTAATAAAAGTTGTAGGGAATTAAAGTCTAAGCAACTTTCAGTTTTGGGCCATTTCCAGAAAATGCCATTTTGTTGCTCAAAATTTGATTTAAAGCAGCTGCATTTTGAAAATCTGGAAAAAGAATTGAAAGCTTTTTCTCCGCCTGAGTGGGCCGGCGCCTCACTTTTAGCCCACAGCAGCAAGCCAGCCCAGCCCAGCTCGCACTCACGCCCGTGCTCCCGCGTGCGTCGGCGGTCCAGTGGACCGGGCACACGCCGCTCGCCCGCCTGCACACCGCGCGCCGTGCCCAACCCGTGCTCGCGCTACGCCACGTGGACGCGTCGCACCGGCAGCCATGGGCGGCGACTAGCCGGCCGGTCGGAGCCCCTGCACCGGGATGGAATCGCGTCCAGGGTCGCTCCCGACCGCGCCTTAACCCCCACGCCCACTCCCTTCCTCCTCTCGCGCTTTTCATTTTCGAACGCCACCACGCTCCTCGCCACCGCGCGCCCGCCCGCCATTGTCGCAGCCGCTAAGCTCGCCCGCGCCGCCTTGCCTTCGCTCGGAGCGCCGCAAGCTTCCGCGTGAGCCTCGCCTCGCCATAACGCACCTCTGGCATAGCCGTTTCACCAAGGTGAGGGCCGGAATGTTCGTAACCGCCACGGTGGTTCCATCGGTGCTCGTCGGAGCCGCGGCCATGCCGACCTCCATGCTCCACTCCTTCGCTTTTCCCTTGAACTTCATCACCGTGTTCGCTTTTTTCCTTGCGATCCTCCTGTGCACCGCGTCTCGCCCGTTCACGACCGGAGACGGCCACTAGCCGTTGGCGGCCGCCCACCGCAGCGCTGCCATGGTCCAGAGCGCCGACGTGGCCATCTTTTTCCCCCCTCGGTCTCCGAGTGGACCGTTTTCGGCCTTGGGCCGGGAGACCAAGTGGGTTGGCTTGCCTTTTCCCCGCACGCTCGGTTCAGGCCAAAAGCGGCCGTGGGCCAGTCGTTCTCACAGGCCGGCCCAGTAACAATAAGAGATTTTTTTTCCATTTTATTTTGATTATTTGAGAAAATAAATAATTGCAAAAATGTTTGTGTACACATTTTGGCTCCAAAAATGGTGAAACAAATTTTGTAGTGATCCTCATGAGTAGATCTATGATGTAAAAATATTGCATATCGATTTTGAGATACTTTTCTGTAGAGTTTTATTTAATTCTTGTAATTGCTATTTATCTAAGAAAATAAATAGTAAATCCATTGTTGCTCAGAAAAATATGGTTCCAAGTGTGTTAGTGTTCTTTTGTGATGTGCTTTGCATGAAAAATATATGCCATGATTGTTCTATAAAAAAATTATGATGTGTAGTTCAAGTGCTTTTTATTGCTGATATTTTTTATTTTTGTTAGACAGAAAAATATGAATAAAACATGCAAGTGATAATTTTTGTACAGTGATTAATAACTGTGTAGATTGTTGAAAAGTGTTTAAATCTGTTGTTTGACAGTTTTTAAAATACAAAGTACTTTCATGATCATATTTATGCCATATCTTGTCATTTTTGTGTAGGCAGTTCTAATGATCCAAATGCAATGAAATTTTTGTGGCATGCTAGATTAGATGATGGTAAGTTATTGTAATTTTCCTAGAATTTTCTATGCTACCAAAATAGATGTTGTTGTTCAAACCTAGTTTCAATTAGGGTTTAATTAACCTCTTTAATGCATGTTTAGTTAATAATGATTGCTTTGGTGTATCTTTGGAGCATCTTGGCTTATTGTGGTGACTTAGTAAGTAGTATAGTGGTTGTAGTAGTAGTTTAGTAGTACATGTTCTTGAATGATGTTGACTACCTTGTAGAAGAGTTGCATTTCTACTCTATCCAATAAAGTAAACATGTTCATCTACATCCCATTCATCATGATCATTACATGTCATCCCTCCAAAGCACCTATGCATAAGCATTTATACATCTGCATCATTCAGGATCGCATGAAGGAATTCCGGTAGCAGTTCCCGAGGAGCCGGAAGAGCAACCCGAGGTGCAAGAGCAGGAGGTGCCCGAAGCCGATGAGTAGGTCAGTGAGGATCTTCCAGAGTGCCCCGATCGTCACCCGAGCTCTTTCGAATGAGGCAAGACCTGGAGCATTATCAGCCTCCTACTTTATAAAGCATTTTACTATATATATGTTATATATTTGATGCATTAAGTTATAGGGGTTGGGTGCAACCGTTGCTGCATTATACCTTGTTTATCCTTCTTATACCCTATCCTTGTTACCCTGGCATTCACAGTTGAGGAAATGCTTAGCTTGCTTAGACCGGTAGAAGTCGGGGATTCCCTGTCACCTGTGAGCTATAGGTGGTAACCTGGATCTGCTTGAATAAGTATGTCATCTTAGGATAACTGAGTCTTAATTTGAAGTTGAGACCGGACGGAGACTTACAGGGTTTTGGACTGTGGTATTTTCCGTCTATGTCGGTTAAGGACCGACCATTGTTGGGCCTCGAGTCATGTTGAACACATAGCTCACATTCAGCTGGCCGAATAATGCACCTTTCGACCGCGAACCTAGGAGATTATTCGAGCCAAGTGGATTGCCCGCAGTGCACTGTACCGGAGCAGGTGTGGTAGGACACGGGGGCGCGATGATAAGGCCAAAGAGGAGTCGAGCGGCCCCCAGGTACATGTGGTTCCTAGCAAACTCGAGACTTTACCTAGATAGTTGACTCGGTGACCAATATCTCACTTTAGCAGGTGAGTGAGGTTTGTGCGAGGAATAAATTACCAGTTGGTTAATAATCAATTCGAATCGCCATCGTTCACTGGATAGTGAACACTTGACTTGAGTTACTTCATTGTAGTAATGTTGATGGAACACTTGGACAGTTATATGAAATATGACATTATGGAAATTGTTAATGATCATTGGTTATCCTTACTTGTTTAATCACATGTTTACTCTAGTACAGGTGCAAATGTAGTTGAGAGGTTAATAATGATTAACTTGATATAAAAGCTTCTAGAAAAGGTTCTTTAAATGCTAAAAATGTCTTTTTGCAAATGAGTCAGCTACCCTACTATAAAGCCTTTCATCATCCTTGGTGTCACTTTATTTTCGGTTATCTCAGGTAAGTCTAGCTGAGTAACTTCTCGTACTCAGGGCTTTGTTCCCACTTGTTGTAGATGGGTAGATGTATTACGGCTACTGTATCAACTGCCTTTATCCTGCGATGGGTGAAGCTTAGGACCATGGGCAGTGGTCGTTCCCTACGTCTTATCTAATGCTTTTGTTGGAGATGATCATCAGTTGGCACTGTACTTGAACTCTGTGTGAGTGTGTGGTGAATTTGAACTAAATGCTTCCGCTACTTTTATTTGAACTTGGTTTGTAATAACTATGTTTAAACTCCGATATATCTGCGATGTGAACTTTTATATAATTTTTTATGGTGACCGCTATACTTATTACGATCTTGGCTGGTATGCGAGTTGGTTTGAAATCCCTCGAGATTTCACGGACTACCGTGTTATACGGGCTTAAGTTTGCTAAATCGTCTGCTCCGGTGGATGATTTTCTTACTTAATTTCGTATAATTGGTCGGTTCTATTACAACTGGTATCGGAGCATGGTTTAGCGTGTTACTATTCACAAGTGTATTTAAAACAAAAAAGTGGTTGAAAACGTGATTTCCAAACTAAAAAGTATGCCAGTGGTCATATCCTTTATGCCCAGTTAAGGACTCTAGGTGGCTTATTTAAGTACTGACTTGGGGTTCTTGCATCACATTTCCCTTTCGTTGCTCATACGACGTGCTATTATATGAGTGCCACTTGTTTAAGTGGTAGTGTATAGATCAATTGCCTCTACGCCTCGGTAAGTGTGAGTTGTGAGAGCATGATCGGATACACCGCCGATCTAGGGAGAGTGCTTATATGATGCTGGAGTAATTACATGTTCTACGCATGTTTTACAAAAGTGTCGCATGTGTGGTTGTTCTGTCCGTTGAGGCGATGCCATCAATAGGGCGATGGTTTGGGTAGTTACTACCATTGTATGCGTATCTGGGGATGCGTATAGAGCGTGTAGATAAATTTACTGCTTTCATGCACCCATTGGGAATTGGGCTGAAATGAATCTTCTGCAGGTACATAACAGCGTGATCATGTAAAACGTATTAGTTACGTATATGAGAGATCGTTGTATGCCACCGTCTATATCGCTAGAATTCATTTATTTTCTAAGTTTGTGAGAACGTAAGAAACATACATACATCATGTTACTTGTGCATTTCATTCATGTCATGCATTCCTTCCCTAAATTGATTATCTCCTTTTGATAAAATTTGTACCAACTTAAAATATGTTCTCACGGGGTAGTAAAAACCTTGCTATAGATGGCCCGCACAAAGCAGACTGCCCGTAAGTCCACTGGAGGAAGAGCACCTCGACACCAGTTGGCCTCGAGGGAGCACCACACCATGGACACCTTCTTGAGCGAGTTTGGCATGCCGACCTTGCTTTGGAGAGTGCTCCATGATATGGGGTACCCAGAGGGTCAGGAGCCGGTGTACTCTTGCAGTGAGAACCAGCTGGCTAAGGATGGGATTGCAGTAGTGGAGATCATAGTCACTCCTCTTGGTGATGCCCTAGAGTGGGATGGCTGGCACTTGGAGTTTGAAGGTCGCACTCCTATTGAGGGTGCAGAGGGAGCAACTTTTCGTGTCATCAGAGACATTATGAGCAGATTCCCCAATGAACTGGCAGCCGCGTTAGCATGTACTTTTCCTCGGGATGATCCTCAAGATGCTATCTGGGTTCAGCCTCAGGGAAGTGCAATGGTCAGAGGTCCAGATGAGGGACGGGCTAGCGACAACAATGCCATGAGCGCTATGTTCGCACCTATCAGAGTTTATGAGGGTCTCAAGTGCACTTATTGGACTTTGATTGGTTTGCGTGGTGATGATAAGCTCAAAGCAAGGAAGCAGAAGAAGCAGGCACATGTGATAGCGAGCTTGCAGGAGGAGTTGGCTGACATGACCTTGCAGCGAGACCAGGCTGTGGTGAGAGACGAGGATGCTATGCAGCAAGTGCAGATGTTGACTCATGCCGCATGATTGAGCAGCTAGTTCAGGAGAGGAATGAAGCCTGGAACGAGAGGGACCTTCTAAGGCAGAGGGTCGATGAGCTAGGTGAGTACAACCTCAACTTGCATGAGGAGTTTCATGTGCTCTACAATGGGGTTGGCCCGTATGCTCCTCCAGACGCCGCCAGCATGGACGTCAACAATGACGAGGACGAGCCTGCAGTTGCACCTGTTGATGACGACGACGCCGCTACTGATGGTAGCGATGGTGACGTCTCTGACCCCGACGATGGCCCTGAGGAGTAGGCTAGTTGCTTTGTGTTAGTGATTAGGTCCTGCCGCGATGACCTTTCTTTTGGCTTCATATATCTTGATGTATCTCATTTCGAACCTTGAGACTTGGTAAGATGTTGGAACTTGGTTGGTCATGCGATGCCTAAACGCATAAAAGTCCAGTGTATGTATGCTGGCAATTTGGTTGTATGGATGCGATGTTTGCATTTGAAGTAATTTAATTAGTGGTGTTGTTTTAATTGGAATGCGATTATTGTGCCTCTGTTTTATTGTATGAATTTGTTCTCTCCAATGAATTCAGTACACTATAATTTTCATTCACTCACAATTACTACAGCTTCACTTAATCATTACTTGTTGCTGAAATATATAGATGGCAAACACTCGCCGCGCCACGTATGAGGCTGTTGAAACTGGTGGTAATGGTGCCGGGGCAGGTGGGAGTGGTGGAAACAACGTCAACCACAATGAACCACACCCGGAACCACATTTGCCGCCTCCTCCACCGCTCACTGCAGAGACGTTCTTTGCACAGTTTCTCGGAAGTCAGCGCAATACAGAGCAATCTCAGAAAAACATGGAAGATTTTTTGCGTACCATTGCCAATAATGTTCAGCACGGTAACAACCAGGGTGGCGGCAACGGGGCGAATCAGTACAGTAGCTTCAAGGATTTCATGGACACCAGACCACCAATATTCAAGGAAGTAATAGAGCCACTTGATGCTGAAGAATGGATCAACACCATGGAAGACAAGTTCCGTGTGTTGAGGCTGACTGAGGTATTGAAGACAGAATATGCCGCACATCAGTTACAAGGACCAGCAGGAATGTGGTGGAAGCATCATCGCACTACCTTCCCTCCAAATGCTCAGATTTCGTGGAGAGAGTTCACTGAGGCCTTCTGTGGGGTTTATATTCCACCAGGGCTGGTTGAGATGAAGTTGGGGGAGTTCTTGGCTTTAAATCAGGGCACCAAAACCGTGACGCAGTATTTGCATGCCTTCAACAACTTGTGTCATTATGCTCCCGACATGGTTGACACATATGCTAAGAGAATTGCTAGTTTCAAGAGAGGACTGAATCCAAAAATGATGAAGCATGTGGGTACCAATAACCGTGCCAGATTCAATGACTTTATTAGTGATTGCCTGAAGCAAGAAAAGAACAATAACGCCAGTACCGCCGCCAAGACTCGCAAGAGAGCACTAGAGGGTGGTCCTTCCCAAGCAAGAGCACCTGCGGGAGGTCGTCCTCCCTACCGTCCATTGGCACCTGGCGCTAGGTTCAGGCCACCACTGTAGAGAGGTCAAAATTTTAGGGGACCACAGAAGCCTTATAAGATGGCAGTGCAGTCTAACAAGGCAACCGCAAGTGCAAGACAGGGTAGCTCCAAGGGGGCTGTGGGATCTGCTTGTACGGTGAAGGGACCATGCTACAATTGTGATCAACCAGGTCACTTCTCAAGGTTTTGTCTGTATCCGCCTAGGAAGAAGCAACAGACATATACCGCTCGTGTGCACCACACCACTGTGGAAGATATTCCTGAGGGAGAGCCCGTAACTGCTGGTAAGTTTCCTGTCAACCGACACCCCGTAGTTGTTCTATTTGATTTTGGATCACCGCATTCTTTTATGAGTCAAGCATTTGCACGGAAAACATGAACAACTATTCACAGATTTGAGTTATGGTTACCGTATAAGTTCAGCGGGGGCTGATGTTTTGACAAACCAAATGGTTCGAGGGGCAACCCTTGAATTAGGTAACAAAAAGTTTAGAGTGAACTTGATAGTTATGCCTGGGTTAGTTTTGGATGTCATTGTAGGGATGAATTGGATGAAAGATTGGGGAGCAGTCATAGATATAGGGAGTCGAGTACTTACCCTTAAGGATCCTCAGGGTGAGGGTACTTTTTAGGTACCATTGCCTAGAAGAACAGACCTCGTAAGTGTGACATGTGCTACAGAAGTCATTCCTATTCACCAAATTCCGGTAGTGTGTGAGTTTTCGGATGTATTTCCAGATGAGTTACCTAGTCTTCCGCCATATAGGGATGTTGAGTTTGGAATTAAGTTAGTTCCAGGGACAGCTCCAATTTCAAGGAGACCGTATCGGATGCCTCCGGATGAGTTAGCCGAGCTGAAGAAGCAACTAGAGGAGTTGTTGAAAAAGGAGTTTATCCGACCAAGTAAGTCTGAATGGGGATGTCTCGCATTATTTGTGAAGAAGAAGAAAGAGGGCACTTTGAGAATGTGCGTGGATTATAGGCCAATTAATGCTGTAACTATCAAGAATAAGTATCCCTTACCTCATATTGAGTCCTGTTTGATCAGTTAGCCAAAGCCAGAGTGTTCTCCAAGATAGATTTAAGATCCGGTTACCATCAGATCAAGATTAGGCCACAAGATATACTGAAAACCGCATTTTCCACCAGATACGGGTTGTATGAGTATCTTGTCATGTCTTTTGGCTTAATAAATGGTCCTACATAATTTATATATCTGATGAATACGGTTTTCATGCCAGAATTGGACAAGTTTGTGGTTATGTTCATTGATGATATTTTGGTGTACTCCGAGAACGAGAAGGATCATGAAGAGCATCTGAGAATTGTCTTGACCAGACTTAGAGATCATAAGTTGTATGCTAAATTTAGCAAGTGTGAATTTTAGTTGAAGAAAGTTCCTTTCCTTGGTCACATTCTGTCAGAAAATGGAGTTTCAGTAGATCCAAGCAAGGTGCAAGAGGTTATGGATTGGAAGGCACCGACCACAGTTTCTGAAGTTAGAAGTTTCTTAGGATTAGCTTGTTACTATCGCCATTTTATACCAGATTTCTCGAAGATTGCTAAATCAATGACAAGTCTGCTACAGAAAGATCACAAGTTCATTTGGACAGAGGAGTGTGAAGTAGCTTTCCACACTTTGCGGAAATTGTTGACCATAGCTCCTGTTCTAGCACAATCGGACATAGAGAAACCTTTTGATGTGTTTTGCGACGCATCGAAAACTGGATTAGGATGTGTTCTTATGCAAGGAGGAAAAGTTATTGCTTATGCCTCACGACAGTTGAGAAAGCACGAGGTCAATTATCCAACACATGATCTTGAACTTGCTGCAGTTGTGCATGCCCTAAAAATTTGGAGACATTATCTACTTGGTAATGTGTGCAATATTTTCACAGATCACAAGAGTCTTAAGTATATCTTCACCCAACCAGAGCTGAACATGAGACAGCGAAGATGGTTAGAATTGATCAAGGATTACAACTTGAACATGCAGTATCACCCTGGAAAGGCCAATGTAGTGGCATATGCTTTGAGTAGAAAGTCACATTGCCTGAATGTGCAACCTTTGCTCGAAGATGGGTTCGATCGGATACACCCTGCCGTGTTACATAGTATTCACATCAGTTGCTCTTTGGAGAGTCAGATAATAGAAGGCCAGAAGATCGACAAGGGGATATTCCACATCAAATAGAAAATTAAAGATGAACCATCTAAGCACTTTAGAGTGGATGAACAGGGCGTGTTATGGTTTGACGACCGTCTTGTTGTTCCCAAGGATCGAGAGCTTAAGAATAAACTTATGGATGAAACTCACCTTTCTAAGCTATCCATTCATCCTAGCAGTAGTAAGATGTACCAAGAACTGAGACCTCGTTATTGGTGGACAAAGACGAAGAAAGAGATTGCAGCCTATGTTGCCAGATGTGACACATGTTGTAGAGTGAAAGCTATTCATCTGAAACCTTCCGATTTGTTGCAACCCTTGTCCGTACCTAGTTGGAAGTGGGATGATATAAGTATGGATTTCATCTCAGGTTTGCCCACTACACAGAAAGGACATGATTCGATTTGGGTAATCGTGGATCGTCTTACCAAGACAGCTCACTTTTTACCTATCAAGACAGATTATCGACCACCTTAATATGCCGAGAAATACATTGCAGAAATTGTGAGATTGCATGGCATACCGAAGACTATAGTGTCTGACAGAGGGTCACAGTTCACCGCTCACTTTTGGGAACATTTGCACAAAGGTCTAGGTACGAGTTTGATCTGTAGTACTGCTTATCATCCTCAGACAGATGGCCAGACCGAGCGAGTTAATGTCGTGCTAGAGGATATGTTAAGAGCCTATGTGTTGTCTTCTAGGGGTTCATGGGAGTCATGGTTACCTTTAGCCGAGTTTGCTTATAATAACAGTTATCAAGAAAGTATCAAAATGGCTCCATTCGAAGCTTTGTATGGCAGAAAGTGTAGAACACCACTGAATTGGATCGAGCCAGGAGAAAGAAGATATTATGGTATTAACTTTGTAGAAGAAGCCGAGAAGAAAGTTCATATTATTCAGCAAAATATGAAAGCAGCTCAATCACGTTAGAAAAGCTATGCGGATAAAAGGAGGAGACCGATTGTGTTTGAAGTTGGTGACTATGTTTATCTAAAAGTCACACCAGTGAAGAAGAAACGTTTTGGAGTCCGAAGAAAGCTTGCCGCCAGATTTGTGGGACCATACAAGATCTTAGAAAGGAAAGGTATAGTAGCCTACAAGTTGGAATTACCTGAAACAATGAGTGTCATTTTTCCAGTGTTCCATGTATCCCAGTTAAAGAAATGTTTGCGTGTTCTAGACGAAAGAATAGAACCTCGAGGCATAAAGCTCAAGTCAGATTTAGTATATCGTGAGCAACCAGTTCGAGTTTTGGACACCAAAGAGCGTGCTACTCGAAATAGTGTGGTAAAAACATATAAGATACAGTGGAATCATCGTGATGAAGGGGGTGCAACTTGGGAAACGGGTGAATATCTATAAAAAGCTTATGAAGATTTTTATAACAAATGGTTCGTAACCCAAATCTCGGGACGAGATTTTTATAAGGGGGAGGGCTGCAATACCCCGGTGTTATGCAAGCATTTAGGCACTGCAATTCATGACCATAATGCATCATCAAGCATCATAGTCATACATACATAATCATGTTAAAAAATAATTGAATCATGCTCCTGAAACATTAATGTTGCATCTGTGTGTTTATTTTGAGCTATGCATGTTTAGGTTTGTTGTAGTGTTAAACATGCTTGTTTGCTTGAGTAATTAGTTTAGAAATGTTTAGCAAAATTTTTGGGGCAAAGTTGTATTCACACTTTTGACAAATTTGCTTTTGAAAATATTATTGAAAAATGTCAAAAATCCTCCCTATTTAGCTTTTACTTTCCAATTCAAAATCTGTTGGGAATTTTGAGTTGGTCCCTTAATAAAAGTTATAGGGAATTAAAGTCTAAGCAACTTTCATTTTTGGGCCATTTCCATAAAATGCTATTTTGTTGCTCAAAAATTGATTTAAAGCAGCTGCATTTTGAAAATCTGGAAAAAGAATAGAAAAAAAATAAAAAGAAAAGCTTTTTCTCCGCCTGAGTGGGCTGGCGCCTCACTTTTGGCCCGCAGCCGCAAGCCAGCCCGGCCCAGCTCGCGCTCGCGCCCGCGCTCCTGCACGCGTCCGCGGTCCAGTGGACCGGGCGCACGCTGCTCGCCCGCCTACACACCGCGCGCCGTGCCCAACCCGTGCGCGCGCTCCACCGCGTGGACGCGCCGCACCGACGGCCATGGGCGGCGACTAGAGGGCCGGTCGGAGCCCCTGCACTAGGATGAAATCGCGTCTAGGGTCGCTCCCGACCGCGCCTTAACCCCGCGCCCGCTCCCTTCCTCCTCTCACGCTTTTCATTTTCGAACGCCGCCACGCTCCTCGCCACCGTGCGGCCGCCCGCCATTGCCTGCGCCGTCTTGCCTTCACTTGGAGCGCCGCAAGCTTCCGTGTGAGCCTCGCCTCGCCATAACGCACCTCTGCCACAGCGGTTTCGCCTAGGTGAGGGCCGGAATGGCCGTAACCGCCACGGTGGTGCCATCGGTGCTCGTCGGAGTTGCGGCCATGCCGACCTCCATGCTCCACTCCTCCTCTTT
Organism: Saccharum spontaneum; assembly: GCA_022457205.1. Taxonomy (NCBI): domain Eukaryota; kingdom Viridiplantae; phylum Streptophyta; class Magnoliopsida; order Poales; family Poaceae; genus Saccharum; species Saccharum spontaneum. Next base: position 36,606,148 of record CM039615.1, read on the forward strand.
TCAATTGAACTTCATGACCGTGTTTGCTTTTTCCTCGCGATCCTCCTGTGCACCGCGTCTCTCCCGCTCGCGACCGGAGACGGCCGCTGGCCGTTGGCGGCTGCCGCATCGCCGCGCTGCCACGGTCCAGAGCATCGGCGTGGCCGTCTTTCCCCCCCTCGGTCTCCGAGTGGACTGTTTCCAGCCTTGGGCCGGGAGACCTAGCGGGCCGGCTCGCCTTTTCTCCGCGCGCTCGGTTCAGGCCAAAAGCAGCCGTGGGCCGGTCGTTCTCAGGGCTTTGTTCCCACTTGTTGTAGATGGGTAGATGTATTACGGCTACTGTATCAACTGCCTTTATCCTGCGATGGGTGAAGCTTAGGACCATGGGCAGTGGTCGTTCCCTACGTCTTATCTAATGCTTTTGTTGGAGATGATCATCAGTTGGCACTGTACTTGAACTCTGTGTGAGTGTGTGGTGAATTTGAACTAAATGCTTCCGCTACTTTTATTTGAACTTGGTTTGTAATAACTATGTTTAAACTCCGATATATCCGCGATGTGAACTTTTATATAATTTTTTATGGTGACCGCTATACTTATTACGATCTTGGCTGGTATGCGAGTTGGTTTGAAATCCCTCGAGATTTCACGGACTACCGTGTTATACGGGCTTAAGTTTGCTAAATCGTCTGCTCCGGTGGATGATTTTCTTACTTAATTTCGTATAATTGGTCGGTTCTATTACAACTGGTATCGGAGCATGGTTTAGCGTGTTACTATTCACAAGTGTATTTAAAACAAAAAAGTGGTTGAAAACGTGATTTCCAAACTAAAAAGTATGCCAGTGGTCATATCCTTTATGCCCAGTTAAGGACTCTAGGTGGCTTATTTAAGTACTGACTTGGGGTTCTTGCATCACATTTCTCTTTCGTTGCTCATACGACGTGCTATTATATGAGTGCCACTTGTTTAAGTGGTAGTGTATAGATCAATTGCCTCTACGCCTCGGTAAGTGTGAGTTGTGAGAGCATGATCGGATACACCGCCGATCTAGGGAGAGTGCTTATATGATGCTGGAGTAATTACATGTTCTACGCATGTTTTACAAAAGTGTCGCATGTGTGGTTGTTCTGTCCGTTGAGGCGATGCCATCAATAGGGTGATGGTTTGGGTAGTTACTACCATTGTATGCGTATCTGGGGATGCGTATAGAGCGTGTAGATAAATTTACTGCTTTCATGCACCCATTGGGAATTAGGCTGAAATGAATCTTCTGCAGGTACATAACAGCGTGATCATGTAAAACGTATTAGTTACGTATATGAGAGATCGTTGTATGCCACCGTCTATATCGCTAGAATTCATTTATTTTCTAAGTTTGTGAGAACGTAAGAAACATACATACATCATGTTACTTGTGCATTTCATTCATGTCATGCATTCCTTCCCTAAATTGATTATCTCCTTTTGATAAAATTTGTACCAACTTAAAATATGTTCTCACGGGGTAGTAAAAACCTTGCTATAGATGGCCCGCACAAAGCAGACTGCCCGTAAGTCCACTGGAGGAAGAGCACCTCGACACCAGTTGGCCTCGAGGGAGCACCACACCATGGACACCTTCTTGAGCGAGTTTGGCATGCCGACCTTGCTTTGGAGAGTGCTCCATGATATGGGGTACCCAGAGGGTCAGGAGCCGGTGTACTCTTGGAGTGAGAACCAGCTGGCTAAGGATGGGATTGCAGTAGTGGAGATCATAGTCACTCCTCTTGGTGATGCCCTAGAGTGGGATGGCTGGCACTTGGAGTTTGAAGGTCGCACTCCTATTGAGGGTGCAGAGGGAGCAACTTTTCGTGTCATCAGAGACATTATGAGCAGATTCCCCAATGAACTGGCAGCCGCGTTAGCATGTACTTTTCCTCGGGATGATCCTCAAGATGCTATCTGGGTTCAGCCTCAGGGAAGTGCAATGGTCAGAGGTCCAGATGAGGGACGGGCTAGCGACAACAATGCCATGAGCGCTATGTTCGCACCTATCAGAGTTTATGAGGGTCTCAAGTGCACTTATTGGACTTTGATTGGTTTGCGTGGTGATGATAAGCTCAAAGCAAGGAAGCAGAAGAAGCAGGCACATGTGATAGCGAGCTTGCAGGAGGAGTTGGCTGACATGACCTTGCAGCGAGACCAGGCTGTGGTGAGAGACGAGGATGCTACGCAGCAAGTGCAGATGTTGACTCATGCCGCATGATTGAGCAGCTAGTTCAGGAGAGGAATGAAGCCTGGAACGAGAGGGACCTTCTAAGGCAGAGGGTCGATGAGCTAGGTGAGTACAACCTCAACTTGCATGAGGAGTTTCATGTGCTCTACAATGGGGTTGGCCCGTATGCTCCTCCAGACGCCGCCAGCATGGACGTCAACAATGACGAGGACGAGCCTGCAGTTGCACCTGTTGATGACGACGACGCCGCTACTGATGGTAGCGATGGTGACGTCTCTGACCCCGACGATGGCCCTGAGGAGTAGGCTAGTTGCTTTGTGTTAGTGATTAGGTCCTGCCGCGATGACCTTTCTTTTGGCTTCATATATCTTGATGTATCTCATTTCGAACCTTGAGACTTGGTAAGATGTTGGAACTTGGTTGGTCATGCGATGCCTAAACGCATAAAAGTCCAGTGTATGTATGCTGGCAATTTGGTTGTATGGATGCGATGTTTGCATTTGAAGTAATTTAATTAGTGGTGTTGTTTTAATTGGAATGCGATTATTGTGCCTCTGTTTTATTGTATGAATTTGTTCTCTCCAATGAATTCAGTACACTATAATTTTCATTCACTCACAATTACTACAGCTTCACTTAATCATTACTTGTTGCTGAAATATATAGATGGCAAACACTCGCCGCGCCACGTATGAGGCTGTTGAAACTGGTGGTAATGGTGCCGGGGCAGGTGGGAGTGGTGGAAACAACGTCAACCACAATGAACCACACCCGGAACCACATTTGCCGCCTCCTCCACCGCTCACTGCAGAGACGTTCTTTGCACAGTTTCTCGGAAGTCAGCGCAATACAGAGCAATCTCAGAAAAACATGGAAGATTTTTTGCGTACCATTGCCAATAATGTTCAGCACGGTAACAACCAGGGTGGCGGCAACGGGGCGAATCAGTACAGTAGCTTCAAGGATTTCATGGACACCAGACCACCAATATTCAAGGAAGTAATAGAGCCACTTGATGCTGAAGAATGGATCAACACCATGGAAGACAAGTTCCGTGTGTTGAGGCTGACTGAGGTATTGAAGACAGAATATGCCGCACATCAGTTACAAGGACCAGCAGGAATGTGGTGGAAGCATCATCGCACTACCTTCCCTCCAAATGCTCAGATTTCGTGGAGAGAGTTCACTGAGGCCTTCTGTGGGGTTTATATTCCACCAGGGCTGGTTGAGATGAAGTTGGGGGAGTTATTGGCTTTAAATCAGGGCACCAAAACCGTGACGCAGTATTTGCATGCCTTCAACAACTTGTGTCATTATGCTCCCGACATGGTTGACACATATGCTAAGAGAATTGCTAGTTTCAAGAGAGGACTGAATCCAAAAATGATGAAGCATGTGGGTACCAATAACCGTGCCAGATTCAATGACTTTATTAGTGATTGCCTGAAGCAAGAAAAGAACAATAACGCCAGTACCGCCGCCAAGACTCGCAAGAGAGCACTAGAGGGTGGTCCTTCCCAAGCAAGAGCACCAGCGGGAGGTCGTCCTCCCTACCGTCCATTGGCACCTGGCGCTAGGTTCAGGCCACCACTGTAGAGAGGTCAAAATTTTAGGGGACCACAGAAGCCTTATAAGATGGCAGTGCAGTCTAACAAGGCAACCGCAAGTGCAAGACAGGGTAGCTCCAAGGGGGCTGTGGGATCTGCTTGTACGGTGAAGGGACCATGCTACAATTGTGATCAACCAGGTCACTTCTCAAGGTTTTGTCTGTATCCGCCTAGGAAGAAGCAACAGACATATACCGCTCGTGTGCACCACACCACTGTGGAAGATATTCCTGAGGGAGAGCCCGTAACTGCTGGTAAGTTTCCTGTCAACCGACACCCCGTAGTTGTTCTATTTGATTTTGGATCACCGCATTCTTTTATGAGTCAAGCATTTGCACGGAAAACATGAACAACTATGCACAGATTTGAGTTATGGTTACCGTATAAGTTCAGCGGGGGCTGATGTTTTGACAAACCAAATGGTTCGAGGGGCAACCCTTGAATTAGGTAACAAAAAGTTTAGAGTGAACTTGATAGTTATGCCTGGGTTAGTTTTGGATGTCATTGTAGGGATGAATTGGATGAAAGATTGGGGAGCAGTCATAGATATAGGGAGTCGAGTACTTACCCTTAAGGATCCTCAGGGTGAGGGTACTTTTTAGGTACCATTGCCTAGAAGAACAGACCTCGTAAGTGTGACATGTGCTATAGAAGTCATTCCTATTCACCAAATTCCGGTAGTGTGTGAGTTTTCGGATGTATTTCCAGATGAGTTACCTAGTCTTCCGCCATATAGGGATGTTGAGTTTGGAATTAAGTTAGTTCTAGGGACAGCTCCAATTTCAAGGAGACCGTATCGGATGCCTCCGGATGAGTTAGCCGAGCTGAAGAAGCAACTAGAGGAGTTGTTGAAAAAGGAGTTTATCCGACCAAGTAAGTCTGAATGGGGATGTCTCGCATTATTTGTGAAGAAGAAGAAAGAGGGCACTTTGAGAATGTGCGTGGATTATAGGCCAATTAATGCTGTAACTATCAAGAATAAGTATCCCTTACCTCATATTGAGTCCTGTTTGATCAGTTAGCCAAAGCCAGAGTGTTCTCCAAGATAGATTTAAGATCCGGTTACCATCAGATCAAGATTAGGCCACAAGATATACTGAAAACCGCATTTTCCACCAGATACGGGTTGTATGAGTATCTTGTCATGTCTTTTGGCTTAATAAATGGTCCTACATAATTTATATATCTGATGAATACGGTTTTCATGCCAGAATTGGACAAGTTTGTGGTTATGTTCATTGATGATATTTTGGTGTACTCCGAGAACGAGAAGGATCATGAAGAGCATCTGAGAATTGTCTTGACCAGACTTAGAGATCATAAGTTGTATGCTAAATTTAGCAAGTGTGAATTTTAGTTGAAGAAAGTTCCTTTCCTTGGTCACATTCTGTCAGAAAATGGAGTTTCAGTAGATCCAAGCAAGGTGCAAGAGGTTATGGATTGGAAGGCACCGACCACAGTTTCTGAAGTTAGAAGTTTCTTAGGATTAGCTTGTTACTATCGCCATTTTATACCAGATTTCTCGAAGATTGCTAAATCAATGACAAGTCTGCTACAGAAAGATCACAAGTTCATTTGGACAGAGGAGTGTGAAGTAGCTTTCCACACTTTGCGGAAATTGTTGACCATAGCTCCTGTTCTAGCACAATCGGACATAGAGAAACCTTTTGATGTGTTTTGCGACGCATCGAAAACTGGATTAGGATGTGTTCTTATGCAAGGAGGAAAAGTTATTGCTTATGCCTCACGACAGTTGAGAAAGCACGAGGTCAATTATCCAACACATGATCTTGAACTTGCTGCAGTTGTGCATGCCCTAAAAATTTGGAGACATTATCTACTTGGTAATGTGTGCAATATTTTCACAGATCACAAGAGTCTTAAGTATATCTTCACCCAACCAGAGCTGAACATGAGACAGCGAAGATGGTTAGAATTGATCAAGGATTACAACTTGAACATGCAGTATCACCCTGGAAAGGCCAATGTAGTGGCATATGCTTTGAGTAGAAAGTCACATTGCCTGAATGTGCAACCTTTGCTCGAAGATGGGTTCGATCGGATACACCCTGCCGTGTTACATAGTATTCACATCAGTTGCTCTTTGGAGAGTCAGATAATAGAAGGCCAGAAGATCGACAAGGGGATATTCCACATCAAATAGAAAATTAAAGATGAACCATCTAAGCACTTTAGAGTGGATGAACAGGGCGTGTTATGGTTTGACGACCGTCTTGTTGTTCCCAAGGATCGAGAGCTTAAGAATAAACTTATGGATGAAACTCACCTTTCTAAGCTATCCATTCATCCTAGCAGTAGTAAGATGTACCAAGAACTGAGACCTCGTTATTGGTGGACAAAGACGAAGAAAGAGATTGCAGCCTATGTTGCCAGATGTGACACATGTTGTAGAGTGAAAGCTATTCATCTGAAACCTTCCGATTTGTTGCAACCCTTGTCCGTACCTAGTTGGAAGTGGGATGATATAAGTATGGATTTCATCTCAGGTTTGCCCACTACACAGAAAGGACATGATTCGATTTGGGTAATCGTGGATCGTCTTACCAAGACAGCTCACTTTTTACCTATCAAGACAGATTATCGACCACCTTAATATGCCGAGAAATACATTGCAGAAATTGTGAGATTGCATGGCATACCGAAGACTATAGTGTCTGACAGAGGGTCACAGTTCACCGCTCACTTTTGGGAACATTTGCACAAAGGTCTAGGTACGAGTTTGATCTGTAGTACTGCTTATCATCCTCAGACAGATGGCCAGACCGAGTGAGTTAATGTTGTGCTAGAGGATATGTTAAGAGCCTATGTGTTGTCTTCTAGGGGTTCATGGGAGTCATGGTTACCTTTAGCCGAGTTTGCTTATAATAACAGTTATCAAGAAAGTATCAAAATGGCTCCATTCGAAGCTTTGTATGGCAGAAAGTGTAGAACACCACTAAATTGGATCGAGCCAGGAGAAAGAAGATATTATGGTATTAACTTTGTAGAAGAAGCCGAGAAGAAAGTTCATATTATTCAGCAAAATATGAAAGCAGCTCAATCACGTTAGAAAAGCTATGCGGATAAAAGGAGGAGACCGATTGTGTTTGAAGTTGGTGACTATGTTTATCTAAAAGTCACACCAGTGAAGAAGAAACGTTTTGGAGTCCGAAGAAAGCTTGCCGCCAGATTTGTGGGACCATACAAGATCTTAGAAAGGAAAGGTATAGTAGCCTACAAGTTGGAATTACCTGAAACAATGAGTGTCATTTTTCCAGTGTTCCATGTATCCCAGTTAAAGAAATGTTTGCGTGTTCTAGACGAAAGAATAGAACCTCGAGGCATAAAGCTCAAGTCAGATTTAGTATATCGTGAGCAACCAGTTCGAGTTTTGGACACCAAAGAGCGTGCTACTCAAAATAGTGTGGTGAAAACATATAAGATACAGTGGAATCATCGTGATGAAGGGGGTGCAACTTGGGAAACGGGTGAATATCTACAAAAAGCTTATGAAGATTTTTATAACAAATGGTTCGTAACCCAAATCTCGGGACGAGATTTTTATAAGGGGGAGGGCTGCAACACCCCGGTGTTATGCAAGCATTTAGGCACTGCAATTCATGACCATAATGCATCATCAAGCATCATAGTCATACATACATAATCATGTTAAAAAATAATTGAATCATGCTCCTGAAACATTAATGTTGCATCTGTGTGTTTATTTTGAGCTATGCATGTTTAGGTTTGTTGTAGTGTTAAACATGCTTGTTTGCTTGAGTAATTAGTTTAGAAATGTTTAGCAAAATTTTTGGGGCAAAGTTGTATTCACACTTTTGACAAATTTGCTTTTGAAAATATTATTGAAAAATGTCAAAAATCCTCCCTATTTAGCTTTTACTTTCCAATTCAAAATCTGTTGGGAATTTTGAGTTGGTCCCTTAATAAAAGTTATAGGGAATTAAAGTCTAAGCAACTTTCATTTTTGGGCCATTTCCATAAAATGCCATTTTGTTGCTCAAAAATTGATTTAAAGCAGCTGCATTTTGAAAATCTGGAAAAAGAATAGAAAAAAAATAAAAAGAAAAGCTTTTTCTCCGCCTGAGTGGGCCGGCGCCTCACTTTTGGCCCGCAGCCGCAAGCCAGCCCGGCCCAGCTCGCGCTCGCGCCCGCGCTCCTGCACGCGTCCGCGGTCCAGTGGACCGGGCGCACGCTGCTCGCCCGCCTACACACCGCGCGCCGTGCCCAACCCGTGTGCGCGCTCCACCGCGTGGACGCGCCGCACCGACGGCCATGGGCGGCGACTAGAGGGCCGGTCGGAGCCCCTGCACTGGGATGAAATCGCGTCTAGGGTCGCTCCCGACCGCGCCATAACCCCGCGCCCGCTCCCTTCCTCCTCTCACGCTTTTCATTTTCGAACGCCGCCACGCTCCTCGCCACCGTGCGGCCGCCTGCCATTGCCTGCGCCGTCTTGCCTTCACTTGGAGCGCCGCAAGCTTCCGTGTGAGCCTCGCCTCGCCATAACGCACCTCTGCCACAGCGGTTTCGCCTAGGTGAGGGCCGGAATGGCCGTAACCGCCACGGTGGTGCCATCGGTGCTCGTCGGAGTTGCGGCCATGCCGACCTCCATGCTCCACTCCTCCTCTTTTCAATTGAACTTCATGACCGTGTTTGCTTTTTCCTCGCGATCCTCCTGTGCACCGCGTCTCGCCCGCTCGCGACCGGAGACGGCCGCTGGCCGTTGGCGGCTGCCGCATCGCCGCGCTGCCACGGTCCAGAGCATCGGCGTGGCCGTCTTTTCCCCCCTCGGTCTCCGAGTGGACTGTTTCCAGCCTTGGGCCGGGAGACCTAGCGGGCCGGCTCGCCTTTTCTCCGCGCGCTCGGTTCAGGCCAAAAGCAGCCGTGGGCCGGTCGTTCTCACGAGCCGGCCCAGTAACAATAAGAGATTTGTTTTCCATTTTCTTTTGATTATTTGAGAAAATAAATAATTGGAAAAATGTTTGTGTACACATTTTGGCTCCAAAAATGGTGAAACAAATTTTGTAGTGATCCTCATGAGTAGATCTATGATGTAAAAATATTGCATGTTGATTTTGAGATACTTTTCTGTAGAGTTTTATTTAATTCTTATAATTGCTATTTATCTAAGAAAATGAATAGTAAATCATTGTTGCTCAGAAAAATATGGTTCCAAGTGTGTTAGTCTTCTTTTGTGATGTGCTTTGCATGAAAAATATATGCCATGCTTGTTCTATAAAAAAATTATGATGTGTAGTTCAACTGCTTTTTATTGCTGATATTTGTTATTTTTGTTAGAGAGAAAAATATGAATAAAACATGCAAGTGATATTTTTTGTAAAGTGATTAATGACTATGTAGATTGTTGAAAAGTGTTTAAATTTGTTGTTTGATACTTTTTAAAATACAAAGTATTTTCATGATCATATTTATGCCATATCTTGTCATTTTTGTGTAGGCAGTTCTAGTGATCCAAATGCAATGAAATTTTTGTGGCATGCTAGATTAGATGATGGTAAGTTACTGTAATTTTCCTAAATTTTTTTGTGCTACCAAAATAGATGTTGTTGTTCAAACCTAGTTTCAATTAGGGTTTAATTAACCTATTTAATGCATGTTTAGTTAATAATGATTGCTTTGGTGTATCTTTGAAGCATCTTGGCTTGTTGTGGTGACTTAGTAAGTAGTATAGTGGTTGTAGTAGTAGTTTAGTAGTACATGTTCTTGGATGATGTTGACTACCTTGTAGAAGAGTTGCATTTCTACTCTATCAAATAAAGTAAACATATTCATCTACATCCCATTCATCATGATCATTACATGTCATCCCTCCAAAGCACCTATGCATAAGCACTTATACATTTGCATCATACAGGATCGCAGGAAGGAATTCCGGTAGCAGTTCCCGAGGAGCCGGAAGAGCAGCCCGAGGTGCAAGAGCAAGAGGTGCCCGAAGCCGACGAGGAGGTCGGTGAGGATCTTTCGGAGTGCCCCAATCATCGCCCGAGCTCTTTCAAAAGAGGCAAGCCCCAGAGCATTATCAGCCTCCTACTTTATAAAGCATTTTACTATATATATGTTATATATTTGATGCATTAAGTTATAGGGGTTGAGTGCAACCGTTGCTGCATTATACCTTGTTTATCCTTCTTATACCCTATCCTTGTTACCCTGGCATTCGCAGTCGAGGAAATGCTTAGGTTGCTTAGACGGTAGAAGTCGGGTGATTCCCTGTCACCTGCGAGCTATAGGTGGTAAGCTGGATCTGCTTGAATAAGTATGTCATCTTAGGATAACTGAGTGTTAATTTGAAGTTGAGAACGGACGAAGACTTACAGGGTTTTAGACTGTAGTGTTTTTCGTCTGTGTCGGTTAAGGACCGACCGTTGTTGGGCCTCGAGTCATGTTGAATGTATGGCTTACATTTAGCTAGCCGAATAATGCACCTTTCGACCGCGAAGCTGGGAGATTATTCGAGCCGAGTGGAATGCCCGCTGTGCACTGTACCGGAGCAGGTGTGGTAGGACACGGGGGCGCGATGATAAGGCCAAAGAGCAGTTGGGCGGCCTCCAGATACATATGGTTCCTGGCAAACTCGAGACTTTACCTAGATAGTTGACTTAGTGACCAATATCTTACTTTAGCGGGTGAGTGAGGTTTGTGTGAGGAATAAATTACCAGCTGGTTAATAATCGATTCGAATCGCCATCATTCGCTGGATAGTGAACACTTGACTTGAGTTGTCATCATAGTAATGTTGATGGAACACTTTGGACAGTTATATGAAATATGACATTATAGAAGTTGTTAATGATCATTGGTTATCCTTACTTGTTTAATCACATGTTTACTCTAGTACATGTGCAAATGTAGTTGACGGGTTAATAATAATTAACTTGATATAAAAGCTTCTGAAAAAGGTTCTTTAAATGCTAAAAATGCCTTTTTGCAAATGAGTCAGCTACCCTAATATAAAGCCTTTCATCATCCTTGGTGTCACTTTATTTTTGGTTATGTCGGGTAAGTCTGGCTGAGTACCTTCTCGTACTCAGGCCTTTGTTCCCACTTATTGCAGATGGGCAGATGTATTATGGCCACTGTATCAAATGCCTTTATCCTACGATGGGTGAAGTTTAGGACCATGGGCAGTGGTCGTTCCCTACGTCTTATCTAATGCTTTTGTTGGAGATGATCATCAGTTGGCACTGTACTTGAACTCTATGTGAGTGTGTGGTGAATTTGAACTAAATGTTTCCGCTACTTTTATTTGAACTGGTTTGTAATAACTATGTTTAAACTCCGATGTATCCGCGATGTGAATTTTTATGTAATTTGTGATGATGACAGCTATACTTATTACGATCTTGGCTGGTATGCGAGTTGGTTTGAAATCCCTCAAGACTTCATGGACTACCGGGTTATACGGGTTTAAGTTTGCTAAATCGTCTGCTCCGGTGGATGATTTTCTTACTTAATTTCATATAATTGGTCGGTTTTGTTACATTTAGTTTGGACTAAGTTCACGTGTTTGTAACATTTGGTTATTTTACTTTACCATGGCGCCGCAGCAACTTAATTAGCGTAGACGACCATGGCATGTGGCTGGCCATGAATAAGTAAATTTAGTTTAGTTTATTTATATGGTTTAGCCATAATTTAAAACGGCGTAACTTTACCAAATGCATGATTAGGCATATTTGATTTCACAACGTGACCACGCATAGTGTGCAGGTTTTCTTATTTGTATCCTAGCTCTGACTAGGCCAGGACCAGGTATATGTAAGTGTGCCGTGTTGATTTTATCTATGTGGTGTAGGCGGTTTGATCATGCCGCCGTTCATGCAAGACGGAGCAGGCAGGCTAGTTTGCATTTCGGCGAGAAAGATACTAATTAACTAGCATATGGCTTGCACCTATGCAACATCTTTTACTCGGTTCATTGATTTAATTAAGGGTTTTAAATTTTGAGCATGCGACTTGATACTGAGCACATACGCCCAACCAGGAGACATGACGTGATGCACAAGTGCAGGATGCAAGACAACACCGCTATTTGGTCTATTAGTTTTAATTAAGACTTTATCCTTTGACATGCAAAACCTTGGTGATTGTGGCATGCAATATTTGTTTTCTTCAGTGAACCCTATGAATGCAGATATAGGCTGCAAAAACCATGGCCGTGATCAACAGACTTATTTGGGATGGAGCCAATTTGCGTCCGTCCATTTTTGTACCATGATTTTCAACCGGGTGGAGCCAAAACGCATCCACCATTTTAGCATGAGTTTCAACTAAGGAATGGAGCCAAAATACATCCAAACCGAATTTACCATGAACCTTTAACCGGGTTGGAGCCACATCGCGTCCAACCAAATTTGCACCATGAACATAACTGGGGTAAAGCCACAGCGCGTCCAACCCAAATTTCAACCGTGGGATTGAGCCAAAATGCATCCAAACCTGAATTTCATCGAGGCACATTTGCTGGCCTTTTACACCTTTACCGGGGCATGAAGCCCATGCGCATAGCGCGGCCATTTGGCCCTTATACCTTTACCAGGGCATGATGGCCATGTAAGGAGCACCGTCCTCACTGGCCCTGTTTATACCAGAATAGAGGACGAGGCTTGGCGATGGAGATGCCGGTGATGCTTGTGGATGAAGTAGCCAGTGATGAGAAGCAGGATGGGAGGCGGGATTAGAGAAGCGCCATGCGGCCTCTTACCTTCTTCGGGACCTCGGACTCGACGTTACTTCTTGCGGCGAACTTCTGGCGGCCTTCCGCACGACGGAGCGGCGGACTGGCAGCCTGGTGGTGCGAGATGAGCAGCACAGCAGCCTGGCGGTGGTTTGCGTTGCGTATTGATGAAGACAGCTTGACGGCACTATGGATTAGAGAACGGGGGCGTTAAACGCTTGTAGCAGCCTACTATTTATAGAGCAGAGCAACCAGTGGTTCTTCTGATTTGAAATCACGTCAAGGTCTAAAGCGGCGGGAGTGGTTGCCAGGACTATTTGGCGCTCTTGAGTTTAATTTCGTATTTGCTAATGACGCCGGCGCGCTGGAGTTCGCGCGTTGCGGAGAACGGAGAGCGTGTGATCGTGGAAGTTGCCTTCGTCAACTCGGTCTTGGTCTCCTGGACTTGGTCACCTGATACGGTCAAAACTGGGAACACATCGAGACATGTTGCTCCCTCTCCATGGCTTGTGGGCCACTTTGTTTATTTTTAGATTGAAGTAATTAATTTAATTAAGGAAAATGGGGAGGTTTGTCTCCTGGCCGACCTACGTAGCGCTACACGCTAGGTAGTATATATACACCACTATACTATACGTTGCATGATCATATTTTAATCCATGCATGTGCAAAGCGTGTTTGCATTTATGGCCGGGCGTACATATATATGCTCCCTAGGTATATGAAAAAAAAACATCGTTCTGGCCCCTCCACTCGTTTGCGTTAAAAAGGTCGTTCTGGAGCTGCAGCCGCTAATGTGGACGCGATTACCCTTGCCTCTTTGATCGCCGCACCACGCAATTACTTCGCGCCGCACCCGCATCGCCTCGATTCCCATCTGTGCCGCACCCACTCGCCTCTCGTGCATCGTCCACGCTCGCTATCTTAAGCCGCTCGCCTCTCGCCGCTCGCCGCTCGCGTCGCGCTCGCCGCTCCTCACGCGCGTCGCTTCATCGCAGTCATGGATGCGGCCAGTGGCAGATCTAGAATTAAAATCCACCTATGACGAACTTTGTACTAATAACTTGAGTGATGGAACAATTATATAGAAAACAAGAAATAATAATATGAATGGCATATAAAGTCATAAATGATATCATAATCTTGCAAGTGAGGTTCCAATTTATACTAATGAAATACTTTTTCTTCATGATTAATCATAAACATAACTAAATGATGATGGAATCTTATGTTAGACGATTCTAGTAATGGTGAATGAACATACCAATTGAACAATAACTATGTTGTAGAGAACGTAGCAAATTTTTTTCTCCTTGTTTGATGGTTTAAAACCGCTTCATAATTGTTTCATCATCAAGTCCTCTTAAGAAATAAAAAAATGATGTAATCAAATATCAAACATTAGTTATTACCGGAGCAATGATTCATTATACAAATTCGAAATAAGAAAACTCAATTTCAGTTACCTTTTGTTTTGCCCGCCCCTTCTTCTGTAGAGTAGAATCACACTTGCCATCCATTGTACTATCGTGGTGTTGTGGTGGCCGGCGGCGGCACAGAAATGAAGCGTGACTACTGACTAGCGATCGATTTTATCTCCCCTTTGGGGGATGTGGACTCGAGGAAACTGAATCGGCAAAAGGACAAGACACGTAAGTATTCACCTTCCACAGTTCCGCTAGGCCAGGCTTGTATACTTGTTCCGCACTTACATGGCCCATTAGGCCCAGCCACGTCGGTCCATCCATTCGCATCTCGCAGAACGTCTGTTCGTCGTCTTCTTTGCGACAACAAGACTCAACCTGAGTGTCTCACTTGTGACCATCAGTGGAGTCCAACCGGAAGAGGAGGGGGTCTGCCAGCGGTGAGGTCTGGCGCCAAATTGGTCGATCCGCCCTGGATGCGGCGCTCGCCTCGGAGGAGATGGCGCCGGACTCCGCCATGAAGCTCTCTCTTGCCGTGGAGGTGGCGCCCGAGGACCTTGAGCAGGAATCGATGACGCTGCAGGAACTTGACAACGACTCCAGCGCCCAGCAAGACATTGTGCCAGATTCCTTGCTGCCGGAGTCCCAGCCGCCTCCTTGTGATCGTTGCGGCACGACCCACGACTGCAACGACGTTGAAGCATGTCGCCTAGCTCGCCGTCTCGCTAACAGGTGTGTCCGTTGTGGTCTTGTTCATAGTGACTAGCTTTTTTGCAAGGATAATGGACGACTGTAAGGTCTTAAATGACCAGAGAGGGGTGAATAGCCTTTTCAAATTTATACAAACTTTACTAAACCAAGATGTTAGTAACAAATAGCAAAGCTTCTCTAGCTCTAGCTCAACTACACTATGCAAACCACCTAAACAATTCTAGTAGATATAAAGGCTATAATCTCTAATCCACACCAACAAGGCTAAGTCACTACTTACTCTACTTTTAGGTGAAAGAGAGACACTACACAAATTAGGAGTTAGAAACTACAAGAGATAACAAGCTAAGCAACTAGCAACGTAGACAAGTAAAGGAGTGAGCATGTATTATTATACCGACGTTGATGAGTAGAGATACGTCCAATGAACCAATCAATCAACGCAATCACATATACATGATAAAATCCTCGGCAAAATGATGACAATATTTTTTACAGAGATTCACTTACTTCCCAGCAAGCTAGTGCTCGTTGTGGCGATGCACCCATTTGATGGACCGCGAGCTAATTGACTATCAAGAGTCAAACCGTCAGCGGGTGCCACACATCCACTCACAAAATGGGGATCCTCCAAGCCACGAGCTCCATTAAAGTAGCTAATTCACGAACTCCCACGGGGAAGGCTCAAGAACCCCTCACAATCACTGGGTGAGGCTCAAAACAATCTCCAATCACGAGCTCAACTTCAACGCTGCTCCAAGCCATCTAGGATGTCGGACAACACCCAAGAGTAACAAGAAATCTGTAGCCAACTCAAAGATCAAGTGCCACTAGATGCAAATCACTAAGTAATGCACTTGAATCTCACTCAATCTCACTAGAGTATGCAACCAAGTAAGGAGATGAGTGGAGGGGAAGTTCTCTAACTCAAAGTATGTCTCAATTGTTCAATTGTCCAGTAGAAAAAACCCCTAAGGCCGACCTTTGTCTATTTATAACGTTTCACTCAAGAGCAAGTCGTTATGGTGCTGAGTGGAGGGCGTCGGACGTGCCGATGCTGCACCGTCGAACGCTCCCAGCATCCAATGCTCGTCAGACATGCGCTCGATCTTTGCCACGTGTCCTCTATTGAATATGGACCATTGAACTCCAACGGTCACTAGAATGTTAATGGTTAAGTTCCTCAAGTGTCAGACACATCAGGTGACTATCACCAGATGCTCCAAATTGCGTCGGACGCAGTCTAGTAAGCCTGTTTTTCTCGCTCAGTCATCGAACACGTACGATGGTTAGGCATCGCGTTCAACACGCGTGAGCTCGCCCTTGTGCCCATGGGTCGTCGGATGCTCCGACGTTACAGCGTCGGACGCGCCGATGCACCCTTCTGTCTACATCAAGCCACGCCAGGATCACAGGACGCTCCGACGAAGAAGCGTTGGACGCGCTAATGATCGTTCTGCTCGCGCGCTCCTCTACCAACACTACGTCAGACGCTGGGGCAGCGTCTGATGTTGCCATAACCAATGTCCGACGAGTGTTTCTCCCCGCAACTTCACCTCCTTTTCTTGCCTCCGGCGCAAAGGAAAATAAGCGTTTCATTTCTACGAAAGCGCCGATGCCACCGTGTGTATATCACCATGCGCCGACCCCAAACCCCTCTCTACCGCTCAAACTCCACCTCCTTTGCAAATGTGACAACACCACCATGTGTATATCACCATGTGCAAGTGTGTTAGCATATTTTCACAATCATTTTCTCAAAGGAGTTATGTTAGCACTCACTAGATCTAAATGCATATGCTCAAAGATTTTGACCTAGTAGCACTTGATTCATGAGATAACCGTGATTGCCCCACTTGATAGTCGGCTAACAATCCTAAACCTGGTCAATCACTTATCTACTCATCTTAGACCGGTAAAAGGGAAAACCCTATGAATATACCTTTGTCTTGATCATCTTACTCTGAGTCCATCTCCAAGTGCTTGTACTCCATGATCATCATCTCCATATTCATGCACTTCTTCTTTGTGCTCTTGTGGTCATTATTCCATGCCACCATGCACCTTCATCACATGTGTTGCTACGCCTAACTCAAAACACTTAACACAATGACATTAGCAACTTGGTGTCATTAATTACCAAAACCAAACTTGGGCTTTCAACGACCTAGACAAATTCGACTATGAAACCTATATTCCTGATGTGGAAAAGCTTCAAATTGATGGGGACAATATACTTGTGCCTAAGCAAGTTTTGAAGAAGCTAGCCGAGCTCAAGAAGAAGAAGTAATACACAAAGAAATAACAGCGAGGTACATGCCTCATTCATTCAAGTAAACATGGCTCCTAAATTGCTGCCTAATGGTTTGATGCTAAGATGCATTTGTCTCTACTAATTTGGTGTCACACCCATTTTTAAGGATAAAAATAGGATGCATAAAAGACTCATGTGCGCCCCAGGATATGATCGCACACACAAGTAGACAAATTACATAGTATCATCACAGTGCTTATTACATAGCGAATAAATATTTAACACGTAGTCTTATACAATAAATCGTAGCAACTAATAGTAGATCTCCAGCAGAACTCCAAACACAGGGACACGGTTGACTGGTTGACACCAAGACTAGTACTCATTACGATAATCTTCTTCATAATCTTCATCTATTATGGTGGAAATAGCAAGGGTGAGTCCATATCGAACTCAACAAGTATAACACAGGGTTCATGAGGCACAAAAGGCTAGACATTGTTTGACTGTATTTAGCTTTTTATCATTATATATTTAGCAATTGAGTAGCATCAAGATAAATCAATTCCCATTAATGAACCAATGATCAATTGTAATAAGGATAATGAATAGCATTAACATGAGTATAATAATAACATCAACAATTAAACATGCTATATCAATGGTGATCAACTATTCTGTAAAAATCCCAAGGCCGCTCGTATCCGTGAGCATGGCTAGTATATCAGTTTATTAAACTCTGCGCAGAGGTGTACACTTTCACTGTGAGTCATAACTTCCAAATGCATGGATTTGCGACTCCCCAAAACACCGAAAATCATATAAAGCCACTTAAAGGTTCATCTAACAAGTTAGGGCCATTAGATTTACTCGGCAGGCAGATGTAGGAACCCCCCTTTTTAAATGGCACAATTCCTTCTCGGCTATACTCATAGACTAGAGGCTGTCCTACACCCAACGTGTCAAGCCATTCTTACGCCAATTAAGGTAACCACTAACAAGCTAGAAAAGGTCCTTTAAACAACTAAAGCCAAAGCCATATAGCCCTCACAGCTGTACTGTAAATCCCGGTTATCACTTACAGATAAGTCCATATGGAGAGTAACTAGAGCGACAAACAAACAACAAAACATAACGCTCTAGTCTCCTTTTTCAACGATAATAAAATCATCTTAATGGTTAGTTGCTCAATCCATTAATCGAATTACAAGATCATTGTTCATAATTAAGCACTAGCAATAGCTATCCAAATGCATAACCCATAGGTGACAAGGAATCAAGATACCAATCGCTAAGTTATAATCTCTAAGATTGTCAAAGAGGACACATGCATAGATACGATAATTTCAGTAAATAGGACAACAAGGATAGTTCCATATTATACTTGCCTTGATCAAAGCTTCCCTGTTGATACTGCTGGTCCGGCTCAAAATAATACTCCTGACAGTCAAGAAACTGCTCACCGTCTATACTCGATCACCAAGCATCAACACACAATCATCCGAGCAATCATACACGGAGCAAACAAAGAAACATAGTTAGAACAGTATACCAACAGTAGCAAAACAGTATAAAAAGTTTGTAAAACTCTTCTACACATTACTATGATCACACAGACATAAAGATCACAAAATTCGGAGTTAAAACGTGAAAGTTATGAATTTTCTAAGATTTCCTATAGATAAATAATTACTTTAATATAAACTCAAAAATTAAATTTCCCAAACCTACTGTACAGCTACACTAACATGTAGAGCTCGTAAATACGAATCTAACGCAACTTGAACGGGTCAAATCGGAGTTAAAACGGAGATTTTATGATCAAAACAAGTTTAGTGGCAAAACTGTAAATATCAGAAAACGCATTTTTGAATTACCGAGAAGAAATACGTCTTCAAAACAAAGAAACGTACTTCGGGAATTACACCAAGGGACTGCAGGTTTTAATAAAGAAAAACTCAGGGTCTCTTTAACAATTTTACCCCGCGAAGGGGTATCTTCTATTCCTACACGTTGATCATCCAATGGACGGCTACCGTTCAATCCAAGAGAGAGAAGAATCGGCTGTCTCCCACAACGCGGCCGGTGGCCGCCATAGCCGCCGCGAACCACATCGCCGGAATCGTCGAATCGGCGCTTTAGACCACATTAGGAGGTACGGCTGGCACCATTCGAACCAGGAGCTCAAGGCGAACCTACCTAGGGCTTCAAACCGAGCGAAAACGAGATGGAATAGATGAGCAGCTCGGCGGGGCGGCGGCGGAGCTCCTGTACACAAGGGTGACGCGTTAAGCACCTATCGAACCTAATTGAGGGCACCCACATGCTCGCAAGGTCATGACAAAACTATTGGAATAACTTACAGTAGCCAAAAAGCGACGTGCTCGTCGAATTGGGTTCGACGGCGGCTTCTAGGGTTTTTGGAGCTTGCGGCCGTGAGCTAGGGAAAACGGCACGGAAATTCGCGTAGAGAAGGTAAGCAATCACCTGCGGTTTGCTTAAATAGTCCCATGACACCTTGGCTTGGAAGAGAATCCCGTGAAGCTCGGGATTGCGTTCAGTTTCGTTCGGTCGACACCATGACTCCGGCTCAGTTACGAAACAGAGAAGGGAGACGCGACCGACATGTGGGGCCTAATCGTCAGCGAGACAAGGAAGGGAGGGCAAGTTTTCTACAAAATCAAAACTAACCACGCCATATTCGTCTAGTGGCAAGTTCAAATCAAATCCTGTCAAACAAGGAAACAAAGATATGAAATCATATGATGTGGAGATGGAATCCTATCAAATCAAATCATATGCAGAAGGAAACTTACCATTGTCGTTGACATCCTCCAATCGTTGAGATCGAAGGGTGCAATGCCGTTGTCATCTTCTTCTATGCGAACGTTCAGATCAAAGCCAGCAACTCTTGGATCAGCCATTGCATGCAGTAGATGGAAAGAGAAGAGGGGGAAAGTAGAGAGGTGAAGCACGGTAGATAGAAAGAGAAGAGTGGGAAAGACAACGCTTAAATAGGCAAGCTGTGACCTAGCGCGACGGTAGATGGAAAGACACCGCAGGAGGGGAAAAAACGCGCCATGTAGCCTGCACAGCGCTAGGCCAAAAATTTGAAAAACGAGCGCGTGCAACGAAAATCAACGCTCGCCATCGCACCCCGAGCGCGTGCAACGAAAATCAACGCTCGCCATCGCACCCCCCCACCCCCCCCCCCCCCCCCCCCCCCCGCACCAGGCTAAACAAATCGAAAACGACTACATGCAACTAGCCTAAGCGGCTCAGCGCGCGCTCCATGCAGCGACGATACAGTGCCATGCAAAAATCTTGCATCGCCATGCAAAATGAAGCTAGCAGCAAAAACCTGCACCCATCAAGTATCGAACTCGGCACCTAAGGACTCACGCCTCACTGCACTAGCCGATTGAGCTAGAGAATTTTCTCAACCGTATTTAATAGGGGCAGACAGGGAAAACTCTACCCTAATTAATCACTTCTTGGTATGCTAAATTATGTCCTAAACGTCATTTTTTACCAGTATGGAGGGAGTATGAGACATGTAATTGCCATGCTTTTAATTTGTCGCTTTATTACTTTGCTGATATAAAGCGCGTCTTTCTTTTCCTTTTTATTAGGGATATTATATTATTCCTTATTTGCCTATATCATATATTTAGATGAAACTTGATCATCTATACCAATTTTATCTAATATGATATAAATATTTCGACACATTTTGGGTATGCCAAATTTGGTGTCAGCACCCTGTAACTTACCCATGTTATGAGTGGAAGCTTGGTTATGGTTTATCTCTTCATCATATGTATAAGTTATCAATATATTCCATCTGTCCGTACTTCCCTATAGTAAAAATATAAATAACGAAACCTGAAATACTTCTGGATGAAATGCTACAATGGTAAATTATCTGTGTGCTTGCAGATCCCTTCATATACATATTTGCATTATTTCTGAGTCACAATAGATTACCAACGTACTTCTTAATGTCATTCTAGAAGTGGCACTAGGTAGTACCAACAAGCATTTCTGACATCATAGTTAGGGATGACAACTTAGCAACAGTGATGTTAAGAAATATCAACAAACGTGAACAAGTGACATGTTAATAAATACCAACAATTATTCAATCATGACTTAAGTAATTCAAACTCTTGAAATTCTTTACCATATGGTTTCGTGAATTAAAACCCACTACAAGAAATTTGTTAATCCGTGACGAATTTATAAATCGTCACTGACAGACGTAATCCGTGACGATAATTTATTTTTCGTCATGGATGTGTCCAGTGGATATTCTTGACCTGCTAACTCGTGACGATTTTATCCGAATCGTCACAGTGCATATTTTAAATTCGTCATACTCTAGTTAGCCCAAAACAATAGGCCCATTGTCAATATTTAGTGCAAAGAAAAAAATGTGATTGCAAAAAGAATCAAACACAGCATACGATTTGTTAAGTTATTTGAACTTAATAATTAAAATATATACTGTCAACATACGAAGTTCTTATATTCTAAAATTAAAATTTTAAATTATAAAGTCGAATATTGATTGTCATACATTATAGAACTTTTATAATTTTTGAAAAAAATATATATTGTTATATCCCACAAGGCTACTCTCCTAGTACACGTGGGTAAAAAAAAACTGAAAAATGGAAAAATATTATACATATATAGAATTTGAACCTTAGACCTATTTGAACAAAGCAAAGTGCACGAAACAGTAGGAGAAGCATCTGATGGTGTCGTATTAGCATGCTTCAATTTTCTTTTCTTGTTTACTCAACTGCGAGCAAACCTGTAAAAAAACTTGAATAAAATGTGGCATCAGGAATCGAACCTGGCAACTTTAGAAGGTAACAGAGCAAACAAACCACCGCGGCAAAGCATGCGTTTGTGTGTTTTTTGAGATTATTTGACCCATTTAAAATCACTCTCCGTTTTATCGAAGAAAAAAAGAAAATAGCAAAACCTCTGTCGCCGGTTGGGATCGAAACCCAAACCTCACATATTGGAAAATTGAGACATACCACTGCGCTATTTCTACATCTATGTTGCTAAATGTGGTCCTTTTCCACTTTGTTCGCATATCCACGTAGATGTTCCAAGCGTTGAGCCACGCTGGAAGTAGGATGACATCACAAAGGACATTTTCTTTAATAATAAAATAAAACACCAGTGTACTATATATAATGAATGCTCAGACCCCACGTGTCATTCTAACATTACTTTTTCATATGAGTTTTCGGTACAAAAATAAATTATTTAAATACTAAAAAATCAAGAACATGAACACAAGGTTTTCTCTTTTTAATCTGTAGTCAAAATTTGTAACTAGTTTTTCTCCCTCATACTAACTTCAAATGTAACGATTTTTTTCCTAAATTTTTCTAAAATCATGCTTTATCAATTTGTTATGTTCTTACAGCTATTATTTTAGTCATCTTTTCATGTGACTTTGTATTATCGATTCAAAATTTGAATTCCCAAAGAAGACAACTTTAAACAATATTTTGAAATAGTAAATGATTTCAGCTGAAAAAGTCATCAACAACAAAGTTGTAGAACTCATCAAGATCTATAATTTTTATTTTGGTCATTGCTTCATCAGACAAAGTAATAGTAACATTGTTCACAAATTGACATATGTCACATATAGTTTCATAAACTATGTGAGTGATTTATAGATTTATGAACAATGTATACGACCACTTTGTTGGATGAAGAAATGACCAAAATAAAAGTTGTAGATCTTGATGTGTTTTACATCTTTGCTATTTATGACTTTTTCATTTGAAGTCATTTACTGCCCTAACTTTTTGCCTCAAGTTTTTAAATTTTGAAATTCAAATTTTGAGTTGTTCAAACAAAGTAATATGGAGAAATGATCAAAACAAAAGTTGTACATATCAATGAGGTATACAACTTTCATGTTGATGAATTTTTCATTTGAAATCAGTTCTTATCCCAAAATTATTTTGAAAGTTTTCATATTATGAAATTCAAATTTTGAATCATCAAATGAACTCCAACGGAGAAAGGACCAATACAAAAGTTCTAGATCTCAATGATTCATACAACTTTTGTTTTAACGAATTTTTCATAAACAACATATTTATTATGATTTATATTTTAAAATGAAATATATTTATGCTAGTAAAAGAAAAAAGAAAAACATTACATACTAAACTGGGCCTGGAAATGACGCTTGAATTCAGCCCAACTCCTACCTGTTTCATGTCTGGCCATTGGATCAAAGCACGAACGGCTGATACTCACTCGTTATCTTATAAAACCAGTGAAACCCTAGCATCGTCCTCACACACCAGACCATTGTTGCCCTCTCTAGCTCTCTGTGTCTCCTCCTCACAAGCTCTCTCATTCTCTCACAAATCTCTCCCTCCACCGACATTGAACCTGATTTGGCAAAGAGGCAAGGCATGCGTCCGCCGGTGACGCAGATCCGGCCCTCGGTGCCCATGTTCCTCGGAACCATGGGGGTGTGGATCCGCGTCGCCGTCTTCCTCAGATCCATGGAGTTGTGGATCCGGCTGTCGACGACGCGGATCCGGCCTTCGGCGCCGTGGACCATGTCCTTCGTCGACGGAGAAGCTGCCTCCCCTGGTGCGGGCGAACCAGCATGGAGGCCCATCCGCACGGCGCAGGCCCCAGCTGCGCACGTGGTGCAGGGGCTACTGCCCTCACGTGCGCAATGGCGACGTCGAGCTACAGCCGATGGGAGGCCGGTCCTCCTCCTCTGACCTCACCCCTTCGCCCGCTCCTAGGTGAGGTGAGCTCTCCCTTCTTCTCTAGCCATTAATTTTTGTGTTGGATTTGAGCCATCATGAGATGTTTCTGTGTGCAGGGAGATGATCTATCGATTGGCATCTTTTTTAATACCGTTGCACGTCTGTAATTTTCATGCCAGTAACAATGTTCCCAATTGATTCTGAACCTCAAATTTGTCCAGCCATTATATATGCTTGTACTGACGTAAACAAGAATTATCCTTGCCTCTGAACTGCATTAGAAGTAGGCATTAAGGTTTGATAAATACTATCCCAACTCATGTTTGAATAAATCTAGTATGCTAATTGGTTGAATTAGTTGTGGAAAAAATATCTGTCTAAAAGTATATAGAGTATCCGTGATCTGCGTGTTCCTATCCCAACTCATATGTTAAATAGGTGCGATTTTGGTATATTGTAGTTTCATGATTCATGCTACTCCTTTTCTACAATTTGATCTGCACCTGACTTGCAATATATAATAGGATGCCTGTACTTCATATTAGTGTCATGCATGTACTTCCTGTTAGTACAGATAAGTCAAGACTATGTGATCCCGTACCAGTTTGCTACTTTATTTAGCTTTAAGTAGTATTTCCTAGTTGCAGTCAGTGTAATGCACGCTAGAGACTATCCCTGTTAGTACAGATAAGTCAAGACTATATGATCCCGTTTTGATGTCTTGATTTTAGAAATTCACATTCTTTTTAAGTAGTATTTCCCAGTTATGTCCTGTACTTCCTGTTAGTACAGATAAGTCAAGACTATGTGATCCTATTTTGCTGGCTTGCTTGCTTTTAGAAATTAAGAGTTCAAAGTTGAAATGGCAAGGCAAATAAAGGCTGTTCTTGATTCCAGAGTCACCTAAAAGTGAGCTCGAAATTAGTAGTCCGGGTTGGTATAACCAGGCTTCAACTTCTTCACAGCAACATCATGTCCGTTTTTTTGACTCCCTGCATGTTTCCTGCAACTTGCTCCTCCAGTTCTCTCGAACCTGATAAATCAAATTGTCAAGCTGGCAGATACCTATTTCAATGTAAAATGACATAGAATTACACAAAAAAGGGTCCTCAGATTAAGACGTACTCGGTTTAAAATACTCTTTTCTCATTTCATTGTGCATGCTCTGAATGTTGGCTCTTTATTTCTCATATTTGTTAGTCCAGATCTCTGATTAAGTTTATGGCCATCTATGATCTGGATGTCAATCAGCAATGAAAATATTCTGATTGGATTGCAGTCTATTAGTCTGAGATACAAAGTGTTTTCACTGTAGAAAAAAGTAATGAAACTGTTACACATCCTAGCTAATTGTACTCTTGTCAATTTTTGTATTTCTGTTTGTTTGGCTTCGGCCGGTTTTGACGTGTTTCTGGCTCGACGTTGCTCACTCTCCCTTGCAGGCGGAAGCAGTATCGGAGGTGGAACGACATGTACACAGAGATTGAAATTCAACCTGCAGATTAATTGTGGACCATGAGAGATTGAAATCCTATTTGTTTTATCTGCTTTTAATCATTCTGTACTTTGTTTGTCCACCTTCAGCAAGTTTATACTTAATTTAAAACTTATGTTTCCTTTTTTGAAATTTGTTAGGTTGATGTTGTTACATTCCATGCAAGTCAACAGCCTGGCCTTACACAGGTTCCCCTCCATTCTCCTTATTCTTATACTGTTTTTTCAAATGCCAATGAGTATTATCCCAGTCTAAATTAAAGTACAAGTTCCTAGGGAAATCCCCTGTCTCATTTTACAAATTTTCGAGGTACTGATTGTTTTGCTCGATTCAGATTCACATTTGCATTGAAACATATTTGGTATACCTATGTACAGTTCACATGTGTTGTTGTGCTATTATGATATAATACTTAGAGCACGTGGAACTAGTATCTAAAGAAATTTGTTTAGTCTGATAACAATCCATTTTCTTGCTATTGCCAAGAGAATTGACAATTGTACTTATTCATGCTCATATGTGCAGTGGAGGAAGCAAGCATGGCTTGAGCAGCAGCATGGACATGGAGACCCTGTCAAAGAAAACTGCGAATGGGTCAGTAACCTTTCTATTTGATTCCTATTTTATATTTGATCAATGTGAACCTACACACTCTTAATCCTCTGTTCTGCCCCCCTTCAGTACTTGATTATATTTGCCTGAAACCTTGACTATCGATTGTGATTCAGAATTATTGTATGAGCCTATAATTATAAATCTGCTACTACTACACAACTAGTAAACTATAAATGGAGCCAGTCTGTAAGCATTCTTTGCTTATAGTCTTAATTCAGCTAATTTGCAAATGTGACGGTTTGTGTAATCATAAGTATATGAACCATAAGTATCCTGCTGTGCAAACTGTTTTTGTACCCTATTAAATTAGTGAACTTTGCTGCTTGCTCAATGGCTAAGGCCTAGATCTCAACCATGATATACCATAATATCTCAAACTGCTTAAATGATGTGGCTACCTAGAGGCAACAATTGAAATATACAGATAGCACTTCTCATCTTTACACAACATTTATTTACCAGTTGAGCTATATTGTCTTTACTTATCTTACGTGCTTGAGCTAGTCATTCATGAATGTACAATAATCTTCATTGTGCTTGTTATCTAGTTGTTTATTGTAGCTTAAATGACTATTTTGTTGTAACTTATGTATAGTAAGGTTGATTTTGTGTTGTGTTTTGTTCTAGGGTGGCAAATCAAATGGAGTTATAGTGCAGTTTGGAGGATGGACAATCGGGCTGTTCTTGCAGCAGAGCAGCTGCTTCTAGCTCAAGCTCCTATGTAGTGAAGACTTTTGGACATAAATGTTATAGATTGTGTCAACCAATTTTTGTAATTTGACCTGTTGGATGAAAACTTTTATGTGATCTATTGGGTGAAAATGTGACTCTGTATTTGATTACTAGATAAAAACTTGATTTATTGCATGTGATCTGGGTGATGTCATTATGAGATTTCAAAAAATCGTCTAGAGTCCACATCAGCACTGACATTAGTGCCCACATCAGTGTTGATGTCAGCGTCCATGTCATTGCTGGCTCAATGTCCACATCAGCATCCATGTCAACGTAATGATGAGGTGGCTATTTTAATTTGTGATGTTTATATTTCGTCACAGGAAATGGCTTGGGTTGGGCTTAAGTAGGCCTTGGGCTCAACTGTGACGATTTTAGATCGTCACTAATTCAATCAATCCGTGATGGTTTTCAGTAAATCGTCATGAGAGTCAATCCATGACGCTCAATCCATGACGATATCTGAAACCGTCACAGATGCTGCATAGTGATGGTTTTTCGCTGATCCGTGACGAAATAATTTTTCGTCACGGATTACTAGGTTTCTTGTAGTGACCATTTTGTGAGGTGATTTCCATATTTCTTCTTTTTGCATTATCCTTGCCTCGTGCAGTCCCTTTTCCAATTCTTGTACGCATCGTTCTAGAGAAGTTTTATCACTTTTAACCTTTTTATGAGCTATAACTTCCATTTATAGCCTTGTTGGTTTGTAACACTTCAAAACCAGGAGTGCCAACATCTTGGGGAGTTGGTCCGAGACCTAAAGCACGAATACGTCCTCTTGGCTCCTTTTCTCCGCAAGCAGCAACAAAGACATCACCTTGCTAAATTGATCTTTCTGTCAACTCTGGGCGGGCTTCAACAACTTATTTAAGTTTGTTCTAGCAAAATGGAATATGGATGTTTATACACTAGAGAGAAATATTACATACTAAAATTCTTTTATAGAAAAGAACTTACAATTATTGACTCTGCTTGTTGGGATGGAACTTCATTTTTTCCTGTATGTGTTCTGATATAGATTTCATCTCTTCGAGGCATGCGCCCTGGCTCTAGACCTTAAAATTGTTTTAATTCAGTATTAAAACTGTAGCAAAATAATGCACTAAAATTGAAGGCTAGAGATATTTTATATACCATTTCATGCCTAGAACAACCAAAGCTCTTGCTTCCTAATGTATGATGTATCCTCAACTTTGCATGATTAGCTTTGGATATTTCCATTCGAGCCCAAAATAGAAATTGTTAAATTTAGCAAATATATTGTAGTCCAAATATGCATATATAAAAATTTTACTCCTTACATCAAATTCAGGAGAGGTCCAATGCTTAATGAGGTACTTTCGGTCAGTATGTTTAAATCAGTCACCATGTTTTCGCTGCAGTTCCTCAATTGTTACTTTTTCATCAAAAAATTCTTTCTCTAAGGTTGCCTTAAAATCCTTCCATTTTCTTGTAGCAGTGACCAGAAACTAGTTTTTGACAGCCTCATCAACCTCATAGAATTCCTAATTTTCCATCGAAAAAACGCAGCAAATCAGTCCTTAGGGTAATAATCCAATACTCAGCATAAGAGCATCTCCAAGAGTACCCAATATTTTTTTCTAAAAAAATGAAGTTTTATAACTCCTAAAAGGGTATCGGAAGAAATAAAGCAGACCATCTCCAAGAGTTTCTAATAATCCACTCCTAAAATATAGAAGACAATTTATATCAGGAATCCTATACTATTTCTAAATTATCCTAACAATTTTTATATATTCTTTCTCTCTTGTACAATTGCATCAGGAACTCTTTCCTATTCTTTATTCTTTTCACGCCCTTCTACCTTTAGATTGCCCGACAAACACACGTGGAAGAGAGAAGATACGTATGACTCAGAAGCGTGTAACTTTACGCGGAACAGGGTGACTTTTCCTAAGTTCTAAAATGTTAGAAAGATGGATTATGAGTTGTTGGAGAGGAATTTTTCTCATCTTGCTAAAAACTAAGGATTAAGAAGGGATTTAGGAAACTCTTAGAGATGCTCTAAGAATGGAACAACCCACATATCATAGCAAATTAGTGCAGAAAATAGTACATGATGTGTGGTAGATTTCAGCAATCAAGGTCCAAAGAAGTGAAGAGGAAAAATACATTTAAAGTATCCCACACTTTGTCTTTCTTTTCAATGTCAACAAACCTCTAGTCCGAACACCCAACTGATAATGTCTGTCTCACTAGACAGCCAATGGCACTAGAAAACTGTCTATAATTTTCTCCAATAGGCTGACCAAATTCATTGAGTATTTTCTTCATCTTAGGCATGCTTGGTATTCTTGCAAATATGTTGTCCATCCTAGTGCTGCTTCTTTTCCTCTTCTTTGGCGGACTATTATGAAGATCCGTAGTAAACAATTTTAAACAAGAAACATGTAATATGACAAGATATTTGTGATGCACCAAGTCACACTCTACAAGACCTTCATCATCACATAAACACATCTCCAGTTGGCTGATACTCGATCTTCTTCAATCTGCTCATTTGCATTTTCAGCATGATTTCTTTGTGACCTGCGCAGATTGTGACCTTCAGGTGCTACATCACTTTTGTTGAGTTCTCTATAGAAAAAGCACATAATAGTATAAATATTTGTTAATAAATACAATGATTGTCCTAGTAAATAAAAGTCTATACAAAACCTTTGTTCTTTTACTAGGTTGAACATTCTGTTCTGAACTGTTCGTACCAGGCAGATTTAGAGCTTCAAGCCTCTGGTTATTGATTTCAATCTGGTCATTTCGAAGTTGCTCATACGGATTGACAGGGACATCCTTATTGTTTCTTTTTTGTCATGACATGTTTTCTCCTGTGAATGGACAAATAAATTAGCAATACTCACAGGAAAACAATAGACACATTGTATGACAAGACTTACTTTTTAGAACCTTTTTTTAGACTTTTTCGATCAACAATAATACCATCTATGTCTTACTTATATGATCACTTTCGAAGACTAAGTCAATAAATCCTTGAAATTGATGAAGACACCATAAGTGTCTCGCTGTTGACGAAAACGTTGCCTACCGCTGAAAGCACAAAGCCGCTAAATCCTAAAATATTTGTTCGTACGAAGAGTCAAACTCAGGACTTCAGATGCTACTAAGACTCTCATAACCACCAGCTACGTGCCCTTTTGCTTGCACAAACCAACTTATTGTTACGGAACAACCATTAGGACGGTGCATTGTGGAACGAGTGGCATGAGCACGGTGTGGTGATTTTTTTATAGAATGATTATTACTATGGGACAAAAATTGAACTCTACAAAGACGGTCTTTCTAGGACTAAGGGAGTAAAAGGTATTAGATGTTTAACTTTGTATTTTTTTTTTTGAAAAGACGGTTTCGGAAACCAGCGGTCGTTCGCTTAGTTGAGCCGGAAAGTGCGGGAGCACCCGAGATGGCGTCGATGCTGGCCCGAATGTACCGGATCTCGTGGGGCTGATCCACTGTGCTGATGCCCAGCGGCCCCTATGGTCGTCCTGGTGTGATCGACCGTGCTGAAGCTGTACTACCGTGAGGTGTGCGTGTGCTTGTAACCGAGATCCCTCTAGACCTTAGCAATTTGATCGCTCCAGCCCAGGGCAAGATAATCTCGGCCTCCTTGGTTTGTGGAAACCAGGGTATCTTGAACCCGTGGCGGCTTCGCACGGCGGAGGCAATAAACAAGGGCTGGGGCGGCTTCGCACGGCGACTGCCGTTGTCAACGTTGATCGGGAACCGGCAGCATCAGCCCTAGTCCTTTTCTCGACTTGCATCGTTGAGCGAACGGAAAGAGGTTGGAATCTACCCCCTTTTGCAGTCCACATTTGGCTAGCTTGTACTCTGTTTCCTCCAAATAATTTGTTTCTTCTCACGGAATTTGTTTGGATGCTTAGACCGGTGACTAGTTTTGTTTGGTTCTAGATGACAATTTTGTCTCCTTATCAACTCCATACTAATCGACACCTTTCGCACATAACTGATTAAATTCATTGTTACGTAGCATCCTCTCGCCTTTTGGTGTGGCAATGTGGTATAAATTTTCACAACTAATCATATGTTGTTACTTATTTCGGGATTAATCATGTGCTGATACTTCTGCATTTAAGCTCTAATCTAGTTTATTCCTTGTTCCATCCAAATTGAGCCTGAAAATGTAAGATATATGGTAGGCAACGTATCGGATGGAAACCACACCCTTCGTGAAAACCCGTGCAAACTACGGCAAAAATATCATCTAAAATCACCAAAAAATCACATATGTAGATGATATGATGATACACAATCTTGTAAAATATCTTGTCCAAACTTGACTTCGTTTGTGAGATATAAAAATAACAAATTTCAAGCCAAAAAGTTGTCTTAGAAATTTGTTATTTTTATATCTGAAATCTATATTTATTTAACTTTTAATTTTGTAATAAAGAATGATAAATAAGGAAAAATTTAGATATAAAGATGTTTCTTTATATCTAATTGATGCACATACATGATCTATTGGATGTGGTAAGATCTTTTTAGTTTTACAACTTCTGATATGGCATATTTTAATTAACATAAACTATTATTTTTATGCACATAATACATGCCACACATATAGTTTCCCAATTAACCTACGAATGTGCTCAAACTTGTCCAACGTGCATGAGATTTTGCGCTTTAACCTTTTAGATATACAGGATGAATTTGTATTCTGATATATGTTTTATCAACTATTTTAGTAAGACAAAACTTATGCATGTAGAGATTTAGAGGTTTCAAGAAACTTGAAAAAATAACGTAATTATTAATAAATATTTTAGTAGTTTAATATATCAAACATAAAGAAAACTATACATAAATATTTCAATGTATATAATATTTGTTAATTAAATTAAATTTATAAAAGGAAAAGGAAGGATACAATCAGAAAAGAAGGAAGGAGACACAGACATGGAAAGAAGAGGTCGCCGCTCGTTGTCTCCTATGTGACGAGGGGATTTGTCTCCAGTGTGACGAGGGCAATTGACAGTATTTTCTTTTTTTTTCCTAGATTAATTAGTTAATTTAAAAAATCTAAAAAATCAATGGCTCAGATTTGTTTGAGGTATTACCTCCTACTGAGTAAAGGGAGTACCGCAGCATTGCCCCATGCACAAACACAGAATTGTTGTCTCCTGGAGCTACTCAAAAGTCAAGATATCCATTGGATAAAAATTTTGGTAAAAAGGATTATATTTATAGTTGACTTTCTGTATAAATAATTTAGTAGAAAGTCAAACTTTCTGTATAAATTTGGCCTTGGGAAGATTACCCAATCCCTATTCTTATCATTGTTTCCAGCATTACTTTATCTTTGCTTTGCATCTATTCACATTTAAAAAAAAAATCAGTACTTAATATCTGAACATTAGATAACGCCATGAGATCCGTCTAAGAACACCTAATCTGGACATTTTGTTCTTGCCCGGGTGGCTTTGTGTTATGAACAGCTATACCACAATGATGGCTGATTCTACGACTAGTACTGCAGAAATTGATGAAATAGCAAACTCCATGGCAAGGGATCTGTGTTATGTGCAATTGCCTGATGAGACTTTTAATGAGAAAGGCAACTCTTTTCAGATCCACAGAGTGCATCGGCTTGTCCGTCAAATAGATTGGTTAGCTTATGAACCATCTGTTGTGTCCATTGGTCCATATCATCAAAGAAATGCCAGCTTACAGTTTATGGAAAGGCTAAAATGGAAGTGTTTGGATTATGTCCTTAAACTGAACTGCAAGAAGAATATACGAGACTACCTACTCGCTGTCAGCGACATAGAGAATCAAGCAAGGGCATGTTACTCTGATGAAATTATATTGGACAGTAAAAACTTCCGACAGATGCTGTTGCTAGACGGATGTTTTATTCTTGTATATCTTGGAGGTACACATGGAATTTCACGAATAACTAAAGCCAATGCTGAACCTAATATCATCTCTGATAACAGTGTACATGGAACAAGATATGCAGAACAACAAGCAAACAGGTCTCCAGAAAATAGTGCAAAAATTAGTCCGGATTCATTGCTTGAGATAGGACTAGGAATAGCTGATGGTGGCAAACAGAGTTCAGAGAATGAAGATTCTGTTAATTGCCATGAAAACAATGTCATATCATGGTATCATAGTTTTGCAATGCTTGATGTATTCCTCAGTGAAAATCAAATTCCATTTTTTGTCGTTAGGAAACTACATGATATTCTTGTGGATTCAGCCATGGAGAACACAGTTACTGAAAATGTGTATAATTTTGTTGAACATGTACTGCAGTCCTTCACGGGAGCATCTGGCCCCACATATGAGAGGCCTAATGATTTTTGTCATATTCTCCACCTG
Source organism: Saccharum spontaneum (assembly GCA_022457205.1). NCBI lineage: Eukaryota > Viridiplantae > Streptophyta > Magnoliopsida > Poales > Poaceae > Saccharum > Saccharum spontaneum. The sequence continues at coordinate 36,639,056 of CM039615.1, forward strand.
TGTCACATTCATTTTATACCAAGAATGCTCCAGGAGGAAAGCAATCATTTGCGGCCTCAATTTGGTGAATATTTTCTGGACAAACTTTGTAAGGTATTTAACATTAATCATAGGCAGAGGCAAGACAACTGGAACTTATCACATAATCAAGATTTCGACTTCTTACAATGTGGGCAGGTATCTCGTTGGCGTCGAGCAACACAATACCACGAAGCAGGAATTGTTTTTAAGAGAAAGAACATCAATGGACTGAGTACTCACTCCTTGCTTGACATAACATTTAAAGATGGTGTACTTGAAATTCCATGTTTATATGTAGAAAACGGAACAGGTTCACTTTTTAGGAACATGATTGCATTTGAGCAGACTAACCCTCAGTTTGGCAATTGTGTTACTGCATATGTCATGTTTATGTCTCAGCTAATCTGCAAGCCCGAGGATGTTACCCTAGTGTCACAGAGAGGAATAATAGTGCATGTTCTTCATAGTGATAAGGTGGTCTCAGCACTTTTTACACGGTTAACAAAAGGGGTAGTATTTGATTTCATTGGAAATTTTTACCTGAAATCAGTATGCTGGAGGATGGAAATGTATTATCAGAATCGCATAAATAGATGGATAGCTTGGTTGAGGCATAACCACCTGAGCAATCCATGGTTGGGAGCGGCACTGCTTACTGGGTTGCTTGTTCTCTTTTGCACAATCGCACAAACAGTGCTGACTGTTCTGGCGTATGTGGGACCACCCTAAGTTATCAATGTGGTAATGGACCGCAAAGCAACTTCGGATACACCAGGAACTAGTGCCCTTTCCCTCCTTTCTGTAGCCTATTGATTTTCGTAGTCTGTCAACCTTGGCAAATAGTTAGTTCCTTTATATGACAATGCTGAAAGTTTCAGAAACCATTGTTCCCTGTAACGTGTAACGTTGTCTTGAGCTTTATTGTAGTTTTTGGTCTGTATAATGCTAGTGGTGAAAAAATAATTTTTCACCTGTTCTTCAGCATAAGAAAGAATTGCATACCTTTCATATTTGTTAATTTATCATGAGGAGTCAACTCCCTCTTAGCCCAAGGGATGAATGTGGACTGATTTCTAGAGTCATTTCATTATATGTAAAAGGCGTGTCTTTTCTGTTTTATATTTCCCATTGGTGTGTGTTGGTGTGGTTTTGTATGGTCTTTTCCCCATTTTTTTTATTTTTAATGTATCTCCTGTGTATTTTAGAAAACTCTATTAGCAAATGGATTAGTAGTATTTGGATCTGCCATTGAGCAATCTCTATTTTTCTGACTCTGCTGTTTCGTAACTGTTATTGCTGTTAGGTCGAGTACAATTTGTTTTGTTGTAAACTGGAGGTATTTTCTTAAAACAGAAAATTGTCTTCATCATGACCATGGCATTTTCTACAAGTTACAAAAGGACGAGCTCATATACCATTTACATTCAGATCCGTTTGATCCATCCTCTATTCAGATTCCTCTTAATGAAAGACCTGCAAAATCCGCATGTTCATGAAAAAAAATCCTCTAAAGTTTTCATTTATGGGTATAAGTAATAGTGTTTGATCCAAAATATGGACATAAAAATAAAACATAATAACCGTCAGGGTCCTACTCGGGGAGGCTGATTAAGGGGTGGTGCTAGGGCTTAGAGGGCGGCGGCACTGCTGGTCGGTGGCGATGTGAGGCCGGCGCGCCGGCTGCTGCTGGAGTTGGGGCCGGCAGCGGCTTAGGGCTAGGGTGGCGGCACAGGGGATGGGGCTAGCGGCGGCGGCTTGAGAGATGGGGAGAAGGCCGAGGCTTATAAGGGAGGGGAGGAGATAATTAAAGAGCTGAAGCCCAACTCCGTGCTTAAGATGAAAGGTTACATCGCTCCTCTATTTATAGTCACAGGAGATTTGACTTTTAAGCAATCTAGACTTAGCCTCTAAGAAACTAAGGAAAGAGTTCTTATAGATTTGGACTACTTTCTTTACAAGCAAAACTATTTTATTTCCTAATAAACTCGATTCTATTTTAAATTCTCTACTACACTTTTCTTTCTTTTTCTGGATACTCCCGGATTATCGGGAGATTGAGGCAGTGGCAATGCCCCCCTGGCAGTGTGCCTCTCAGGCCATGCGCCGAACGACCCTGTGGCCGGTGAGGGCTCAGTCCTAGGCCTCGCCTGGGCCATTTGGCCCAATGTGGGGGGTCCCATTTAGGCGCGTGACAATAACCCAATGGAAAAATGAGAATTGAAATTTATCTTTAGAGAAAATCTCAAATTAGCCCTGTTCATCTGACTTATAATCCGTCTTATTCAGCTTGTTTTTTCAGCCGGAACAGTATTTTTCTCTCACAAAAAATCAGCCAACAGTGTTTTTCAGCCGGCTTATAATTCCAGCTGAACGGGGCAAATCCAAAGTTTTATCCACAAATATAAAGGGCACCATAAGAGATATATAATGAAAAAGAAAAGTATTTTGATAGAAATTCTAATATTGAAGTCAAAATAAATGATACTGTTACTCCTCTGATTTTTTTAATTTTTATGAATTTCTGCGTGATAATTTTTCATCTCGTTACACATTTGAAGAAAAATAACTGTAGTGACTTTTGGATGGGTTTCTGCCAATGTATAAAAATCACACCATGATGTAGAATTGTAGATTGCATCAAATATGTACTCAAGATAGAACAAACATAAGGATCTCCCTTACAGTTGTTCCAATCTAGCTAAGTACATGAAATGTTCATAGAAGTATACAATTCGAGAACCACAACACATTCATTGTTTCACCTTCATATTGGATAGAGTATGATACCAGTACATGAACTTCCAAAACAAAACGACACTGAATTGTACATGAAGTTTCATACGTTGTACATGCAATGAAACTCTGAATAATTGCTGCTAGCTGGGGACTGAATTACACATTTCAGATGAAAGGCAGTGGTAAAACTATGTTAGAGCCAAATGCATGGAATTGCAGCCAACAACATACGTCACTGCTACAACGTTCAACATGTCTTATGGCGGCAGGGTGGCAAAGTAGGCGGAATAAAACCGCGCACAGCGATGAAAGCCTTGTCCTCGCTGACGACACCCGTGGCACTGCGTTGGCCTAATAACAAGATAAAGTAGTGCAGATCTCGGTCACATTTAAAATCAATATATTTCTGTTTAAGAAAAGGGGTAGCAGATCTAACCGGGTTCCATGTTGCTACCATGAACAGGGATACTCTTTCGTGGTCGATGCACCTTGGGATGTTCGCGATCCTGAATCAGTGTGCCCGGAGAAGAAAGCTGGGCGACCATGACCATGACCAGTACCAAGGTAAGGATCACCTTGTGGATCCCCATACTATAGTACATTTGGTCTGCAGCTTATAAGCATGTGGTTTACTTGCTTCTGATATATGGGCATAACCTTTATACACAGTTTTCTCTGAAGTATCACCGTATTGCTTGGAAGTTTGGTACTGGAATTAATGATGACACGGGGGCTCTGCCCTAAGGAATCAATATCTTGTAGGTCTGTGACTACGCAGATTGAGTGTTTGGTTTGTGAAAAAAAGGCAATTCTTCATCATCCTACTTAAATTTTTTGTTTTGTTTACAAATAGAAGTTGACTTATCACATTTATTTTTTCATAAGCTAATAATTAATACTATTATAAAGAATGGAATTATTCTACTAAACTTAAGGATGAAATCATAATGTATCACCTTATTTAGTACTCCACAAGAGACTTAAAGCATGCAATATCTGTTCACCTACACGGATCAGCTTCGTGGTGTAAACTCCTAGAGAAATGAATCCAACTGTACTCCAACGTCCTACCCAATTTTATTTAAGACTGCTTAAACATGAGGGAGAAAATGTTGGATGATTTAAAAGCATTGAATGCTGCACGAGCTCTTCTCAGAAGATGAGCAGTAGGGGTAGCGAAACAAATATTGCGTTTCAAATTTTAATAGATTAATTGGATCATGCCATTATAAACTCGATGTTTCAAGATATACCACTACTTCTCATCTAATAGTGATGGTGCCATTATAATTTCTCTTATACTTGAAATATATCACTGTGTACGCCCGTCTCATCTTTAGGCCACCACATGCAGATACAGGGACAACCCGTATTTTGTATTGACGAACTATCACACCCTTAAATTTCCATTTTGTGTTGAAAATAGTTTACACTAAATAAAAATAATGATTTTATAGTTTCTTTAAAAAGTTTCCAAGACTTAATTAGGCTTTTAGCAATTAAAACAGTGCAAAATGTGAATTTTAAATAACTTTTTATAATTATTTGAAAGGGGTGTTGTATTTATGCCGGTTGCATTTGGTGTTTATGATTGCAAATGGTTTCAAAATACAATAGAGCGACGTTTCTCTCTCTAGGAATGTTTTCAACCTTTTTTGGAATTAAATTCCTTTTTTTGTCAAGCTAAATATTTTTCATTGATCTTTTCAACTATCTTTTCATGAGCTCAAACTGCCTTAGTTGAGTTCCTTATCCTTCAATCTGTCTCCAGATATTTCTGGGCATTTTTCTGAGGTTCGGGGTATTTTCTGGCTTATAAAGCAATTGTGGATTTTCTTGAATTATTTTTATTCGTGAAATTAAATAATCCCAAAATTAATTACAAACCCTAATTTTACCACCGACCTAAACTCGACATATTCCTCTTTCGAGAAGTACAACCCTAATTTTACCACCGACCCAAACAACGCAGATCTAAAGATAAACTTTTCAGGTGAACTCTCCAGCAAGCTTTTTCAGCCAAACCATGGCGTTCTGGCAAATTCCACCACCACCACGAGGTAGCTCTCTTCGTTTTTTACTCTTCGGTATACTTCGTTGTGCGAATCCATCACCGTTTGACCTGTTTCACATATCATCTATCTTTTCTCCGCCGAGAAGCATCGATGGCTGGCCTTCTTCTCTGTTTTTCAGGCCGCCCCGGCTTTCTTCTCCCTAGGCTCACGCCGCCCTAGCCTAGGGCCCACACCACGCCATCTCCTAAGGCCCACGACCCCTCCACAACGCACCGGCATCCTACCCTCATGCACCATAGCGCTCACAATTCTACTCAGCAGAACCCACCAGCGCCGCCATGGCCGCTCGGCCATCTCTCGAGTAGGCCCCACCACGGCCCCCGTACACAAGAGCTAGCGCCGCGTGGCCCCGTCGCTAGATTCATGGGCCCACAAGATGCCAAGTGCCTCCTATAAAAGGACCCCGAGATCCCCCTCCAAGAAGCATTCTATTCCAATTCATCCAAGATAGGAATCCATTCAGAGAAGAGAAGAGCTCCAACAAACTTAGAGAATTACCATAGCTTAGTTAAGTTAGATCAAGTAGAGTTGGGGCTGCTCGGATTCCGGACTCAGTCACCAGAGGCTTGGTATAGCCCTTATATCCAATACATTTATCTTATTCAATGACTTGGATGCTCATATGGTATTATGTTCTTAGTTATCACGTTCATAGTTTGCTTTGATTATATGTTTAGTATAGTCAGAGTTAGCATTATATTTATGCATAGGATCATAGAGTGCTCAACTCAGTGTCCAAACGGGTTGAGTAGCAGAACCTTGTGTAGGCATGGTGCTTATACATTGTTTTGCCTATGGATGCCTTGAAAGCATCTAGGCCCTAGTGGGTTTCAGTGATTAATGACAACATAAGATCATTGTGAGTAATGTATGTTTTGCAGAGACAATTCAAGTTAGGTCATGATAATGGCGATTGTTTGGGCAATCAATAGTTTTTATGCCCCTATCGATTGAAATCAATTTGGTTTTCAAAGGATGGATGATAAGGTTAAGGACAGACTAATTCGAAGTGTCGTTTGGCATTGAGAGACACTTAGAGTAATTTAGGACTTTGCTTTTCCTTTGGTCATACTATAAAGGGGGTATAAACTAGTTGCTTAAACTAGGTGAGTCTAATGGTTTAGGTGTGGTGCACACTTATCAAACTTAGCACTATGTAGCTTAGGGACAGCCCAAAGATCAAGTGGAGTCAACTTCATTCACAAAGAAATTTGAATCGGAAGTGAATGGAGGGAAGAAGAGTCTAGTCAGTGCTAGAGCCTACATGATAGTGCTTCACCGTGATCGAACCCTGGCAGTAAATGTTGACCAGACTCAACTGTGCTCCTGTAGCAAGTCAGGGTTTGGTGGATAGGGGGACCAAACACTGCATAGGTAAGGACAAGACACTAGTGCCAGCGCGTCCGGTCATGGAATAGAGAGGTCCAGAAGATGATTTTCTTGACTGGACGCGTCCGCTAGTGAAAGGTCCTAAATGGCTAGTGGGAGTGAATAGCCTATTTAAATTTCTACAACAACACTTAAACCAAGTGGTTAGACAATTAAGTGACGAAGCTAGTGTTGCGCTAGCCTACTAAAAATGCAAGCCACCCATTCACAATTCTAGTTGCTATAATATCTAAGTCACACAAAGGTTAATTCACTACTCTTTAAGTTAGTGATCTCTCAAATACTAACTAAAGAGCTTCACTAACCAAGCTAATAAGACACAAGCTAGCTCTCAAAACTAGTTACACTAAAGAACTTAGCTACACTTGAAAGTAAATGCACAAGAGAGATAGAGTAGTTATACCGTTGTGGCAAGTGACAATCAATCAATTACAATAAATACCAAATAAATTCCTCGAAGACAAGATGACACAATAATTTTTCTCTCGAGGTTCACTTGTGTAACAAAACCAACCAATTATATGAAATTAAGTAAGAAAATCATCCACTAGAGCAGACGATTTAGCAAACTTAAGCCCGTATAACCCGGTAGTCCGTGAAATCTCAAGGGATTTCAAACTAACTCACATACCAGCCAAGATCGTAATAAGTTTAGCTGTCACCATCACATATTACATAAAGGTCCGCATCACAGATACATCGGAGTTTAAACATAGTTATTACAAACCGAGTTCAAATAGAAGTAGCGGAAGCCATTTTGTTCAAACCACACACACTCACATGGAGTTCAAGTACGGTGCCAGCTGATGATCATCTCCAACAAAAGCATTAGACAAGACTTAAGGAATGACCATGCCCATTGTTGACGGTCCTTAAGTACCAAATATAGTTATCAAATAAATAAAGAAAAGGATCCAAATGCAACCAACACCTAGACTTAGGGTTTTATCTGACAGAATTCCACGAGTTTTGGTGTTTGTCTGTTTCTGCAGGGGGTTATCAGAAAATACGGAGGAAAGGCCCACACGTCGGGTTTACATAGAGATAATAACGTGTTCACCGATTTTCTATCATCTAGAAGACTCTAGAAGCCACGAGAACGAACGGGAGGCCGAACGGGCCCGGAGGCAGGGCGCCCGCCCTGCTCCCTAGGGCACCCGCCCTGGCCTGAGAGCCAATCAGGTTCCGTCTCGCGGATTATGCTCCACCGACCTAAGGGATCAAGGAAAACCGTGCGATTAATGTCGGTTTGATCCGACGGCCCACGTTCACTTGAGGGGGCTATATAAGCAGGACCCCTGGCCCCTGGAGGAGGCACTCCCTCATTCTCAATTCTTCAAACCCTAATCTCAGGAGGAGAGTCTCTGATCAAGCCCTAGAGCCACCACATCAACTAGATCTCTAGTATAGTATAGCTACATAGGATTAGAACTAGAAGGAGTCAATCTTCGATTGGTTTCCGGATCTGTCAAGAGGATTCTTGGTAATTCCTTTACTGTTCTTTATTGTTCATCTTTGTTCTTCAATATTATGAATACAACTTTGTTCTATTTCAATATATTGATTATGACTATGCTCTACTTGTTATTATTTGCGATTATATTGTTCTTAGTTTATCGTAGTTATACGCTTGGTTTAGTTAGATTGGAATTATATACATGTTTAGGATCGTATAGCGTTTATCCATCGGATCCATGGGTAAATGATAAATATTGTGTAGGCGTGGTGCTTAGACCATATTTATCTGCGATTGCACCTTATATGCCGGATCGTGGGGTGGTCCGCGATGGTGACAGCTTCGTTGGTTCTTATATAGTCCCCCTCCCGTGTGTAAGGCAGGCAAAGCAACATTATTACGGGGAAGTGATTGCTATGTTTCTCATCTTCCTTGATAATATCACTATGCATGGGCGTAGTCCTTTCTCGCAATGATTGCCAAGTGTACTTGCACTAACTATGATATGCTAGACTTTATAGTTAAGAATAACTTAGGAAATATCCTTTCGTCCTAATACCATGCTAATGACTTGCTAGAATATCTGTTGAGGTGCTTATCATTATTATATGTGGCTAGCTGATCAGATTAATTATCTTTGTCACCATTCATACTTTATCTATATTTTATGTGACACTTACCCCTGTATGCAAGAGATAGATGAATGCTCTCACTTATACATGCAATGATTGATACTCATTCCAATATTCCATTCCATAATCAACATTGATGTTAGTAATCCCTTCCCAGTGGTAAAAATATAAATAACGATACCTGGAATACTTCCCGGTTAAAATGCTACATCGGTATTAATCTGTGCGCTTGCAGATCTTATTTATTATTTATTTAGAAGAGCAGTTGCATATTTCAATACCGCGTCTCTCATGTCATGCTGGGGATGACAACTTGGCTTAAGTGGCATGAGGGATAGGTTCGGCATTTTTGGCGCCGTTATCAGAATTAGAAAACTAAGTCTACTTTTGGTAATGACGTTAAGAATGCCCAACAAGCATTTTTGGCGCCGTTGCCGGGGAAGGTTGATTTACTAACAAGGAATGAATACGGAATTTGAGTCATCATTCACATCATTAAGTGATTGAGATCATCAATTCTCCCATACAGATTTACCCCTGTATTTTTCCATTCTTATTGTTTTGCAGGGTGATGTATGAATAGAGGATATCTTCCAGAAAATTTTGTTGACAACCCTGAAGCATTAATCAGAGGGGCAAGACCCAAGCTCAAGAAGTCAACACTTCGACGCAACACTTCATCCAATCTAGAAGACCACCGAAGTTTCATCCGGAATTTGTCAACAGAGTTCGCAGCCATGGCGAACAAGACGATCCGCGAGTTCTCAGCTCCCACTACGGACAACATCCGCACTGGACCTGCCGCGGCCATCGACAAGAACTTTGAGCTCAAGCCAGGGCTCATCAACATGGTACAAGCCAACCAGTTTTGTGGGAAGCCGCACGAAGATGCAAGTGCTCATCTCCAACACTTCCTAGAGATTTGCAGCACATTCACTATATTAGATGTTCCCAGAGACGCCATACTACTTCGCCTTTTCCCATTCTCACTATTGGGGAGAGCGAAGCAGTGGTTCTATGCGACGAAGGATAAGAACACTACGTGGGCACTCTGCTCTACGAACTTTCTGGCTAAGTTCTTTCCCATGGGCAAGACCAATGCTCTCTGTGGGAAGATTACAAGTTTTCAGCAACAACATGATGAATCCGTTCCAGAAGCATGGGAGCGCTTTCAAGATTACATCCTAGAATGTCCCCATCATGGAATAGAAAGCTGGCTACTTATGCAGACTTTCTAACATGAGCTCATCACTAGTGCTCGTGAGACCATGGATGCTGCAGCTGGAGGCGCATTTCTATCACTCACCATACCACAAGCTACAGCCCTTGTGGAGAAGATGGCGTCCAACCAAGGTTGGAACGAAGAGAGGACTCAAACACGCAAGAAGGGTGGAGGTATGCACCAGCTCAAGGAGGTAGACATGCTGTCTGCAAAGCTAGACCTACTCATGAAAAAGTTCGATGACAAAGCTGGAGACAAAAGAGAAGTCATGAACGTCTACGACTCTCACATGACTTGTAAGGAATGTGGAGACACTGGACACTCAGGCAATCACTGCCCTGAGATGCTTGAGGATGCAAGGTACATCAACAACAACAACTACTACAACCGTCCTCAACAAAATCAAGGTTGGAATCAACAGAGGCCTAACTACTCAGGTAACTACTCAGGTAATTATCAAGGTAATAACTCTTACAACAACAATAATAATTTTCTACCCCTGAGAGAGTTAGTGTCTAATCAAGGAAAGCTAATGGATAACTTATCTAAGAAATTGGCATCCAATGATAAAATACTAGAAAACATAAATAATAGAATGGATAATTTCTCGAATGCCATCAAAAACCAAATTAGCTTTAATAAAATGATTGAATCTCAGTTAAATCAAATAGCTGCTGCTGTTCCTGCTACTAACCCCGGTATACCATCACAACCGGAAGGATTAGAATCTACAAATCTTGTAGACATGTTTGATGCAGGTAACTATTGGAGTAATCCCGCTGTCGGAGTACATAATGACCTTCTGCCAGTCAAGAGAGGCGATCCAGGACGCCCCGTCATCCCGATCTCCATCGGCATGGTGGACTTCCCAGAAGCACTCTGTGACTTTGGCTCCAGCGTCAACATTATGCCCAGGGTACTCTATGAAAAATTCTTTACATATCCTTTATCAGAAACAACTATGTGTTTGCAGCTTGCAGATCAGACACTAAGCTTTCCTAAAGGAATATTAAAGAACATGTGTGTCCGAGTTGGTACCTCGTACGCTCCAGCTGACTTCGTGGTGATAGAGACCGGGTCCGATGAGAGGTCACCAGTTATTCTGGGAAGGCCATTCCTGAACACCTCGGAGCTGTCATCTACGCCAGCGCTGCGAAGATCAACTTCAACATCAAGGGGAGGAAGGAGACGTTTTCCTTCAAGAACAAGATTACACAAATCCCAGAGCAATCCCAACATGAACCAAGGAAGAGGACCAACAGGAGGAACAAGCAGAACAAGAACAACCAAGGATGGACCGAATCAGCTAAGATGGTCACTACAGTTCAAGGAGGTCAAGATGGTCGACTCAAGTCGCCGTTCCTAAACAAGAAGGACGACCCAGGTATGCCAAGCATTGAGTGCTCAATCAATGGATACTCCTTTCAGAAGGCGCTCTGCGACACTGGATCAGGCATCAACATAATGGCCACAGTCACCTATCAGCTCTTGTACCGAACCATGCCCTTAAAACCAACATACACTCAGCTCCAGATGGCAGATTAGACATCCCGAAAGGTCGAAGGTATAGTAACCAATGTCCCTGTTAAAATTAACGATCATTTTGTCCATACAGACTTTCAGGTCATTGACATGGGAGACGACGAGTACGATCCACCCATCATCCTAGGAAGACCGTTCCTAGGCACCGTCAAAGCAATCATCTACATTGGAACCGGAGAAGTCCATATGCATTTCCCCTCTAAGAAGGTACGCCGCTACTTTAATGACCCTAACTATATAGTTGAAGATTCTAAGCAGGTCAGGACAAGAAGAAGGCGATGTAACCGTAACCAAAGGAGGCAAATCATCAAGGACGTATGGGCAGACTATGAAAGAGAGGTCATAAGGCCCGAGGATACACAACAGGAGACCGAAGCACCAAGTCGGGTATGGAAAGTGAAGACAGTTACACAAGAAGAGGAGGCGCTGTCGGAACCACCGTCTACGCCACCCAAATCCCAGGACAACTAAGAAGAAAAGAAGTCCTGTTCGGAGGACTTAAAAACACCGAACGCCGTGCGAAGAGGTAAACTTGGTAGTTATCATTTTCCCTTTAATTATTGCTCAGTTAATCATGTTCATTCTGTCTAAAAAAATATTGAAAACAGTAAGCCCCATGTGAGTATGCAAGTGGCATAAAACCCATAAGTACATTCACTGTGGTGGCATAAAAAAATATAATAATAATAATATATTTTTTCTGTTCTATAAAAATGAAAATAAAAATAGAGAGTGACATTTATCAAGGAAGCTCAAACATGATAAAGGCTAGATATTTATGCTAACGCTTAATCAAGTTTCACGAAGCTTTGTTGTCTATTTTAGCTCCACAGAATTCAGGAAGACTAGCAGATGGAGGACATCCTAATCGTTGTCAGGGTGCTGCCGACATTCAAATACACCTCTGCACCTGCTAGCTACATCAGAAGAAATTACATCAAGATCCAGCTTGGGGGAGAGCACCCCCATTTATCCCGATAAGTATTTTTATCTACATTTATACCTATGCTTTATTAAAATAAAAAGATGCATAATCATGAAAACCCAAATAAATATTTTGTGTTTATATATATTTGCTTAGTTTAATAAATAAATAAAGTAGCTATGCTAAACTGAATCTTGAAAATAAAACTCTAGCATGGATATGATGAATAGTTGCTCTGCCTAATTTTCAAATTTGTTCTCTCTCTAGTTTAGACATAACTGTTATAATTTAAAACTGGCTCTAAACCTGAACTAGTGGGAAGAGAACTTGATCTGAAGTCTAAGTTGTTAGCGGATATGATATGGGAAGGTTGAGCTGTTGTTTATCTGTTCCAAGAGATGCTAGAATTCTGGAGAATTTTATCTTTGAAAATCTTTAAAATGTTGCATGATGAGTTCCTGTATGATGAGAGTTTAAATTCCTACCACAGCCATATATACATGCTTGTTAGAATAAGAGCCGCACTTTTACTACATACTGCTTATGGGCATTGAGTGTGGTCAAGCTGTGTAGACCCTTAGGAACTTGTTATGTGGTTAAAATCAAGATTCACTTGCACGTTCACTCATACATGCTGCTTCTACTCCGGAAGTACGCATCCACATATATCCACTCATTTTCATCTCCAGATTCACCCAAAATTATTCTACTCCTGACCCGGGAGAGAATAGCTAAAAACATTATCCCATTCCTGTTATTCCCTGTGAAGTTAATGCTCAAGTCATTTCTACTACCACTTGCTATATTTTCAAAAGAGGGAGATTGCTCTAAAAAAACGAGGAAATAAAAAGGAGCAAGTGCTCGGAACCTCGAAGAAAGAAAAAGTGAGACGAGAGGTAAAAATAGACAAGTGTCCGACAGTAGAATTAGGGGTACAATACCCACCTGAGAGAAAAAAAAGAAGAAGAGAAAATACAGAGCATCTCATTCCCCTCAAAAGTTTTAAAAAGCAAGAAAGGTATGTATTCCCTCAAAAAGAGCATTAGACTTTTGCTATCACCATCATCACCATACACCACTCATTCACCACACATGCACATCTTGATTTGACTTATTGACTTGTTTCTCTGGATCCATGGTTTGACTATGCAATAAATGTTCTATGAGTATGTATACTGTATCTCCCACCTATGAGCTCCAGATATCAAAGCCTTATTAGAGTAGGGTGAGAGAGAAGGCAATGTCACTACGCCTTATACCATAAATACCACATACTTTGAGAGAGAAGGCATATACCATTACTGCCTTGGTAAGGATCCAGAAATACCACAAAAGAGAGACCCGAGAAAGTCATACAAGGAATCTCTGAGTTTTATTTGAAAAATTTGCAAAAAACTCCAGAGCTATAGCTGATCAAGAATAAGAGACATGGCGTTTGACTAGACCGTTCTATCTTTTAACCACTCAAGACGCAGGTGACGGTTGCAAGCCCCATGGTGAAAGGTAAAATGAGTAAGTTTTAAGTCTTGACAGTTTACTCTAACTCAGGGATGAGACCTTATTTGAAAGCATATGTACCATCAACGTTCAAAGGCATTGCAGCAACTTCTGATCCATAATGAGTCTATTCTTGCTCAGGGACGAGCAAGAGGTAAGCTTGGGGGAGTTTGTTGACGGTCCTTAAGTACCAAATATAGTTATCAAATAAATAAAGAAAAGGATCCAAATGCAACCAACACCTAGACTTAGGGTTTTATCTGACAGAATTCCACGAGTTTTGGTGTTTATCTGTTTCTGCAGGGGGTTATCAGAAAATACGGAGGAAAGGCCCACACGTCGGGTTTACATAGAGATAATAACGTGTTCACCGATTTTCTATCATCTAGAAGACTCCAGAAGCCACGAGAACGAACGGGAGGCCGAACGGGCCCGGAGGCAGGGCGCCCGCACTGCTCCCTAGGGCGCCCGCCCTGGCCTAAGAGCCAATCAGGCTCCGTCTCGCGGATTATGCTCCACCGACCTAAGGGATCAAGGAAAACCGTGCGATTAATGTCGGTTTGATCCGACGGCCCACGTTCACTTGAGGGGGCTATATAAGCAAGACCCATGGCCCCTGGAGGAGGCACTCCCTCATTCTCAATTCTTCAAACCCTAATCTCAGGAGGAGAGTCTCTGATCAAGCCCTAGAGCCACCACATCAACTAGATCTCTAGTATAGCATAGCTACATAGGATTAGAACTAGAAGGAGTCAATCTTCGATTGGTTTCTGGATCTGTCAAGAGGATTCTTGGTAATTCCTTTACTGTTCTTCATTGTTCATCTTTGTTCTTCAATATTATGAATACAACTTTGTTCTATTTCAATATATTGATTATGACTATGCTCTACTTGTTATTATTTGCGATTATATTGTTCTTAGTTTATCGTAGTTATACGCTTGGTTTAGTTAGATTGGAATTATATACATGTTTAGGATCGTATAGCGTTTATCCATCGGATCCATGGGTAAATGATAAATATTGTGTAGGCGTGGTGCTTAGACCATATTTATCTGCGATTGCACCTTATATGCCGGATCGTGGGGTGGTCCGCGATGGTGACAGCTTCGTTGGTTCTTATATAGTCCCCCTCCCGTGTGTAAGGCAGGCAGAGCAACATTATTACAGGGGAGTGATTGCTATGTTTCTCATCTTCCTTGATAATATCACTATGCATGGGCGTAGTCCTTTCTCGCAATGATTGCCAAGTGTACTTGCACTAACTATGATATGCTAGACTTTATAGTTAAGAATAACTTAGGAAATATCCTTGTAGTTCGTCCTAATACCATGCTAATGACTTGCTAGAATATCTGTTGAGGTGCTTATCATTATTATATGTGGCTAGCTGATCAGATTAATTATCTTTGTCACCATTCATACTTTATCTATATTTTATGTGACACTTACCCCTGTATGCAAGAGATAGATGAATGCTCTCACTTATACATGCAATGATTGATACTCATTCCTATATTCCATTCCATAATCAACATTGATGTTAGTAATCCCTTCCCAGTGGTAAAAATATAAATAACGATACCTGGAATACTTCCCGGTTAAAATGCTACATCGGTATTAATCTGTGCGCTTGCAGATCTTATTTATTATTTATTTAGAAGAGCAGTTGCATATTTCAATACCGCGTCTCTCATGTCATGCTAGGGATGACAACTTGGCTTAAGTGGCATGAGGGATAGGTTCGGCATTTTTGGCGTCGTTATCAGAATTAGAAAACTAAGTCTACTTTTGGTAATGACGTTTAGAATGCCCAACACCCATGGTCCTAAGCTTCACCCATCATAGGATAAAGGCAGTTGATACAGTAGCCGTAATACATCTGCCCATCTGCAACAAGGGGGAACAAAGCCCTGAGTACGAGAAGGTACTCAGCTACACTTACCCGACATAACCAAAATAAAGTGAGACCAAGGAATCCTGAAGGGCTTTATAGTGGGGTAGTTGACTCATTTGCAAAAAGACAATTTTTAGTATTTAAGAATCCTTTTTCCACAAGCATTAAATCAAATTAATCATTATTAACCTGTTGGCTACATTTGCACCTATACTAGAGTAAACATGTGATTAACAAGTAATGATAACCAGTGATCAATATCAACTACCATAATGTCATATCCATTATAACTATCCAGGTGTTCCATCAACATTACTATGATGAAGTAACTCAAGTCAAGTGTTCACTATCTAGTGAACGATGGCGATTCGAATCGATTATCAACCAGCTGGTAATTTATTCCTCACACAAACCTCACTCACCCGCTAAAGTGAGATGTTGGTCACCGAGTCAATCATCCAGGTAAAATCTCGAGTTTGCCAGGAACCACATGTACTGGGGGCCATCCGACTGCCCTTCTGTCTTATCATCGTGCCCCCGTGTCCTACCACACCTTCTCCGGTACAGTGCGCTGCGGGCAATCTACTCGGCCCGAATAATCTCCCAGTTTCATGGTCGGAAGGTACTTTATCTGACCAGCTAAATTTGAGGCCTTCGTTCAACATGACTCGAGGCCCAACAACGGTCGGTCCTTAATTGACACAGACAGAAATCACTACAGTCCAAAACCCTGTAAGTCTCCGTCCGGTCTCAACTTCACATTAACACTTAGTTAAATCTCATGACGCCACATTTAGCCAAACAAGATCCAGGTAATCACCTATAGCTCGCAGGTGATAGGAAATCACCAGACTTCTACCGGTCTAAGCCAGCTAAGCATGGACTCGACTGCAGATACTAGGGAAACAAGGATATAGTATACAAAGGTAAATAAGGTATAATGCAGCAACGGTTACAAACAACTCCTAAACGTAATGCATCAATTTAAAGTAGATCATTAATTAAACGTTTTGCAAACCGAGGGAGAAATGCTCCGGGGCTTGCCTCTTTCAAAAGAGCTCGGACGATGATCGGGGCACTCCGAAAGATCCTCACTGACCTCCTTGTCTGCCTCGGGCAACTCCTGCTCTTGCACCTCGGGCTGCTCTTCCAGCTCCTCGAGAACTGCTACCGGAATTCCTTTCTGCGATCCTGTATGATGCAGATGTATAAGTGCTCATGCATAGGTGCATTGGAGAGATGACATGTAATGATCATGATGAATGGAATGTAGATGAACATGTTTACATTATTGGATAGAGTAGAAATACAACTCTTCTACAAGGTAGTCAACATCATCCAAGAACATGTACTACTAAACTACTACTACAACCACTATACTACATACCAACTCACCACAACAAGCTAAGATGCTTCAAAGATACACCAAAGCAAACATTATTAACTAAGCATGCATTTAGAAAGGTTAATTAAGCCCTAATCGAAACTAGGTTTGGACAACAACATCTATTTTGGTTGCACAGAAAAATCTAAGAAAATTACAGTGACTTACTATCATCTAACCTAGCATGTCACAAAAATTTCATTGCATTTGAACTACTAGAACTGCCTACACAAAATAGACAAGCTATAGGACAAAAATGCCCTATAAAATAGTTTGTACTACGAAATGTGTCAAACAACAGATTTAAACACTTTTCAACAATCTACACAGTAAATAATCACTGTACAAAAATTATCACTTGCATGTTTTATTCATATTTTTCTCTCTATCAAAAATAACAAATATCAGCAATAAAAAGCACTTGAACTACACATAAAAAATTTTACACAGAACATAGAATATATTTTTCCCAGAAACTACATCACAAAAGAAAACTAATGCAAGTGGAACCATATTTTTCTGAGCAATAATGGATTTACTATTCATTTTCTTAGATAAATAGCAATTACAAGAATTAAATTCAAGCTCCACAGAAAAGTATCATAAAACTGACATGCAATATTTTTTACATCATAGATCTACTCATAAGGATCAATACAAAATTTGTTTCACCATTTTTGGAGCCAAAATGTGTACACAAACATTTTTCCAAATAATTCTTTTTCTCAATTTAACAAAAGAAAATAGAAAACAAATTTTTTCCTTCCCACTGGGCCGGCCCGCAAGAACGACCGGCCCACGGCCGCTCTTGGTCTGAGCTGAGCGTGTGGGGAAAAAAGGCGAGCCGGCCCGCTCGGTCTCCCGGCCCAAGGCCGGAAACGGTCCAACGGAGACCGGGGGGAGAGCACTGCCACGCCGGTGCTCTGGACCACGGCAGTGTGGCGGTGCGGCGGGCGCTAACGGCCATCGGCCGTCTCCAGTCATGAGCGGGCGAGACGCAGCGTGCACGAGGACCACGAGGAAAAGGCGAACACGGTGATGCTGTTCAAGGCAAGAGAGGAGAAGCGGAGCTAGGAGGTCGGCACGGCCGTGGGCTCCGGCGAGCACCGACGGCACCACCATGGCGGTTACAGCCCTTCTGGCCCTCACCTTAGCAAAACAGCAGTGCCGGAGGTGGGCTACATCGAGACAAGGCTCACGCAAAAGCTTGTGGAGCTTCAGGCGAAGGCAAGGCGGCGGAGGCGAGCTCGGAGGCTGTGGCAATGGCGGGCGGCCGCGCGGTGGCGAGGAGCGTGGCGGCGTTCGGAAATGAGAGGCGCGCGGGGGAAGCGGGAGCAGGCGCGGGGGTTAAGGCACGGTCGGGAGCGACCCCGGACGTGATTCCGTCCCGGTGCAGGGGCTCCGACCGGTCGGCCAGTCGCCGCCCATGGCCGCCGGTGCGGCGCGTCCAAGCAGCGAGGCGCGCGCGTGGATTGGGCACGGCACGCAGGTGCAGGCGGGCGAGTGGCGTGCGTCTGGTCCACTGGACCGTAGGCACGCACGGGAGCACGGGCGCGAGCACGAGCTGGGTCGGGCTGGCTTGCGTGAGTGGGCCAGAAGTGAGGCGCCGGCCCACCTAGGCGAAGAAGAGTTTTTCTTTTCATTTTTCAATTCTTTTTTTCAAGATTTTCAAAAGGCAGCAGCTTTAAATCAAATTTGGAGCAAGAAAATATCATTTTCTGGAAATGACCCAAAAATTAAAGTTGCTTAGGATTTAATTCTCTACAACTTTTATTAAGGGGCCAACTCAAAATTCCCAACAGATTTTGAATTGGAAAGTAAAAGCTAAATAGGGAGGATTTTTGACCTTTTTCAAAATATTTTCAAAAGCAAATTTTGTCAAAAGTTCAAATACAAACTTTTCTCCAAAAATCATGCTAAATAATTCTAGATGATTTACAATTATAGTCACATATGTTCTATTAGCCTGGCAAGCATAATTAGGACAAAAATAACTCTAAATAAGTGTATGCAACATTCATATTTTACGAGCATGTTTTCTATGGGTCAAAGCATCATTTCAATTATTATTTAACATGATTAGGCATATATGGTTATGATGCTTGATGATGCATAATATGCATGATTTACAGTGCCTAAATGCTTGCGTAACACCGAGGTGTTACAGCCCTCCCCCTTATAAAAATCTCGTCCCAAGATTTGGGTTACGAACCATTTGTTATAAAAACCTTCATAAGCTTTTTTAGATATTCTCCCGTTTCCCAAGTTGCATCCCCTTCATCATGATGACTCCATTGTATCTTGTATGTTCTCACCATACTATTCCGGGTAGCACGTTCTTTAGTGTCTAAAACACGAACTGGTTGCTCACGATACACCAAATTTGATTTGAGTTTTATGCCTCGAGGATCTATTCTTTCCTCCAAAACACGCAAATACTTCTTGAGTTGTGATACATGGAAAACTAGGAAGATAGTACTCATTGCCTCAGGTAACTCTAACTTAGAAGCTATTGGACCCCTTCTCTCCAAGATCTTGTATGGTCCTACGAATCTAGTGGCAAGCTTTCTTCTAACTCCAAACCATTTTTTCTTCATTGGCATGACCTTCAGATAAACATAGTCACCAACTTCAAACACAAGCGATCTCCTTCTTCTATCTGCATAACTTTTCTGACGTGATTGGACCGCCTTCATATTTTGTTGAATGATATGAACTTTCTTCTCGACTTCTTCTACAAATTCAATACCATAATACCTTCTTTCTCCTGGCTCAACCCAATTCAGTGGTGTTCTACATTTTCTGCCATACAATGCTTTGAATGGGGCCATCTTGATACTTTCTTGATAACTGTTATTGTAAGCAAACTCGGCTAAAGGTAACCAGGAATCCCATGAACCCCTAGAAGACAACACATAGGCTCTTAATATATCCTCTAGAATGGCATTAACTTGCTCGATCTGGCCATCTGTCTGAGGATGATAAGCAGTACTATGGATCAAACTAGTTCCCAAGCCTTTGTGTAAATGTTCCCAAAAATGAGCCATGAACTATGACCCTCTATCAGACACTATAGTCTTCGGTATACCATGCAATCTCACAATTTCTGCTATGTATTTCTCGGCATATTGAGGTGGTCGATAATCTGTCTTGACAGGTAAGAAATGAGCTATCTTGGTAAGACAATCTACAATCACCCAAATCGAGTCATGTCCCTTCTGGGTAGTGGGCAAACCAGAGATAAAATCCATACTTATATCATCCCACTTCCAACTAGGTACGGACAAGGGTTGCAATAAACCGACAGGTTTCATATGAATAGCTTTCACCCTACAACACGTGTCACATCTGGCAACATAGGCTGCAATCTCTTTCTTCATCTTTGTGCACCAATAACGAGGTCTCAGTTCTTGGTACATCTTACTACTTCCAGGATGGATGGATAGCTTAGAAAGGTGAGCATCATCCATGAGTTTGTTCCTAAGCTCTCGATCCTTGGGAACAACAAGACGGTCGTTAAACCATAACACGCCATGTTCATCTACTCTAAAGTGCTTAGATGGCTCTTCTTTCATTTTCTCGTTGATGTGGAACACCCCCTTATCGGTTTTCTGGCCTTCTATTATCTTACTCTCCAAAAAGCAATTGATCTGAATACTATGTAACACGGCAGGGTGCATTAGATCGAACCCATCTTTGAGCAAGGGTTGCACATTCAGGCAATGTGACTTTCTACTCAGAGCATCTGCTATAACACCCTAGGTGTTTATCACCAATTGGCAGTGGGTTTGAGCTCAAACATGATAGATTAGTGGAGGTGACGATGCCAAAGTTAAACCTATGGAAATAAACCCTAACCTAAACTTGGATATTGCACCCTTGCTTACATATAGGCTCAATTAAAAGATATATGCATGGGTTTTGTTATCAAAGTATCTTCACATGTCTCACATCAATAACTATCTATATTGATCCCTAGAAAAGTTTCGTAAAGTTTGGAATCAAAAAGTCACATGAAATGATAAGTTATATGCTTGTTTGGATTATGACTAAAACCTGCCTTACATCCCATGGGAACTAGTGTTTGTGCAACATACAATGCAACATGTGCCACACATCTTGGACACATGTGGAACAACCTAGTGGAACATGTGTAGCATGTATCTTGAAACAACCACATGAAATGACTATAGCATTTCGCTTGAGTTCTATGTTTCAAGGCATGTGAGGCCTACACTTTTGTGCAACCTATGCATGGTGGGTATGTTTGGCCTCTACAACACCTTAACTACACTTAAGACACTCCATGGAACAATGTTCATGTTGATCATTTTGCCTAAATGTGCTTCTAAGTGATGGTTGACTATGTATGGACCCTAGAACCCTTTTGTTTGACCATTTTAAAAGTGTGACCTAGAAGCTTTGCATGACTGTGCACCCTTTAACAAAGTTGTAGGGAATTTTATAAGGAACAAACTTTGTTTAAGAGTCAAGTCATGGAAATGTAGGGAACATGCTCAAACAGGGACCCCAAGTCAGTTTTGACCTGCTGTTTGGCACTTAGCCAATTTGGCTAAGTCTGGACTGTACAACAGTTTCAAGTAGCTTACTTTGGAGCACTCTACCTCCCAAACTAGGCAGAACCAGCTCTAGCTCATATTGGCAATATTGTAGTGCTCACATAGCTCTATGATTTTGTCAACAACACTATGACCTAATTCCCACTAGTACAAGAGCTACAGAGCCTCAAAGATCGTGTTTCAGTTGGGTTCCTACTGAAACTGAAATTTCAGTTTCGTGTGCTCGACTTTGGAGCTCTGTATATTGTGATCTATGCTGAACCAGCTCAAGGTCCTTTAATAAAAGTTGTAGATTGAGTTGTGTACAACAAACTTTGCTTTTAGAGCATACCATTTTTCAGCTTGAAAATAAGTCAAACAATGGGCCAAAGTTTGAATCTAAAGCTGTTTTCAGACTTAGAATATTTAAGTCCGAGATTAGTAACAACTTGATTGGCATTCCGCGTTCTCCAAATTTCGTTAAGTAATTTGAGTTGATCCCAATATAAAAGTTGGAGTATATTCTTTGGAGAAGGGCATGCAAAAAGTTGGATCAAGTTTGACGCAGATTTGATCAAGTTTTGACCCTTGCCTCTAATCGTTGTTAACTCACTGACACTGTCACTTTGGAGCATAATTACTCACTAATCTACGGCTCTAATGGCCATGCAACCTTAATAGAAGTTGTAGGGTATCGAGTGGGCTCCAACTTTGCTTCTTGGCTCATGTCCAAATTCGGACCCGAGCAGGCCCAAAAACGGTCTCCAAGTCAGGCACAGCGACGCGTGACACGTATTCGATGAAATGTCCGAACCACCGACACGTGCTCTGGGCGTGGCGGCCATGCACCAGTGCACCTTCACCATGGATGCCGCGTGTCCTCCTCTCTGCCGTGCGTCCGCGCCTCACTTGACATGGTGGAGCAACTGAGCGACCGCCCGAGCTCCTTCCCATCCCCCTTCAGTCCATTTCCTCTCCTCCTCGCGCGTCCAGCTCGAGCTTCGGAGCTCGCCGCCATGGCCACCGGGCCGAGCTCGAGGGCCACTGTCGTTCCTCCACCGAGCATGTCCTCGCATCCCCCTGAAGCCCGTAGCAGCACCGCCGGGCCTTACTGCATCTTGTGCGCCGCTTCCTCGATCGCGCAGCCGCCAGAGCACTGGCCACCGGCGCCGCCCGCCTCCATGGCCAGCCGGCCGGGGGGTCATCTCAAGCCGAGCTGAGAGGTCCCTTGGGTGCGTGTGGGTCCCTGGTGCCGCACGGGCGCCCTCGTCGCCGGCGACCCCCCCTTCGCCGGAGACCCGGCCGGCTTCCTCCCCTGTTCGTCCGCCCTGTCTCTGTGAAGAAGAAGGACCCACGTGTAAGAGGGAAACAAGTCCAAGGGGTTTTTTGCACACCACTGACTCATGTGAATAGTCACTTTGTACTGCAGGTTGATTTCTAGAAAATCCAGGGGCCTCGAGGCAAAAGTGTTTTTCTTTTTCGGTTTAATCTTTTTATTTTACAGATTTCAGTGTTGAACTTTGGAAATTCATAGTAATTAGTAGAAAAATCATAAAATAGCAAATGAGGACTTTTTGGAATCCTTGTAAAATTATATATGCAGTGGATCTATAATATGTAATTTTTTAGTTTAAAGTTTTAGCTGTAAAAATATATTTATGCAACTAGGTTTTGAGTGCTAGTTGGATCTGTTATTTTTAATAACTGTAAATATATAACTCCAAATGAAGTGAAATTTTTGTGGCATGTTACTCTTGTGATGTATGATGTCTAGTAAAAATTTCAGGATTTTAAGACTGATAGTTTAGGAGCTATAAAAATAACAAATGCTATATGCTGCTTTGCTTCTATTCTGGACAGTTCTGCATGTATGCATTGTTTGGCTTAGTTAAGTTATGAATCATGCCTTGATGACAATAAATGAGTTGTATTACTTTTCATAATATTTTCAAAAAGCTAAAGATCACAATTTTTGGTTAAGTATATGTTTAGTTATAGTTGTTTAAAATACTGTGGCAGTTTCTGCCCAAACCCAGACAGCATTGCTTTGTGTGCCATGTGTAACCTTGTTAGTGGCAGAATTAGTTCTAGATGTTTATAGATAAGTTGTTCACAATTTTTTAAGCTTTCTAAAAAGTCTAGAACCATAATTATTGGATTTATAAAACTCAAGTTATACCGGTTTAAAGTGGCATATCAGATTCTGTCCATATTTTGGACAGAGATGCAATTATTTAATTAATTGACCATTTTAACTGTAGAATTATCTTAAGATGATTACAAGAAAGTTGTATGTAACTTTATAAGCTTTCCATAAAGTTGAGAATTATGTTTGTTGGAGGTCTAGAACTCCATTTATGCTTCTCTGAAGTTTCTATCAGCTTTCTGTCTATAATTGTACCACTGCTCTTGGGCTGCATGTGTGGTGTTACTCGTGCAACTAGTTTCATGGTGTAAATGATGTTTACAGTGGTTTTGGTAAATACAAAAGTTGTAGATAATTATCTTATCTTGCTTGTGTTAAATTTTCATAATCCCAGGTCTGATAGTTTAAGAGTTGCATGCTTAATAAGTCTACTGTCAGATTTTAATTACCTTCTGTGCAGACTTTAAAGATTGGCATGTTTGGTCATGATAACTTGGGAATCATGTTGATATGATTAAAGATGAAATGTAGATATTTTCCTAAGCTTTTCAGAATGTCTTCTTGCAAGTCATTTGGACTTATGGAACTCCAGATATGATTGATTTATGAAGCTACTGTTTGTAAGTCTAGAAATTGACATATTCCAATTATCATTGTTTGCTTGTATATTGTTAAGTGGGACTTATGCCTTTGAGGGTGGTTAAGTTAATACACCTGAGATCTTGTGAAATCTTGTGTTCCATTCCTAATATGCTTGCCATCTTTTATATTAAGTTGTGTGATGTTTATTTAAGCAATGTGAAGTGCTTATGTGTATTTAGCGTAACCTTGTACTTGTCTTGATTAATGTGTGATGCATCATCTATTGCATTCCCATGTATTCATACACTTGCATCTAGCATCTCATTTAGGTACGCTAGCTGAAAAACGTAAAGGACGTGATGTGGCGTTGGAGCCAAACCCGAAGACGGTGTTTGGTGGATCCATCCCGAAGAAAGAAGGACCGGACAAGTGGTAGATTGGAGGTTGCTCGCCAAGTGACTTCATCTGACATACTCTAACTTGAGTCGGATCCCAGGCAAGCCCCGGAGCATTATAAGCCTCCTATCTTCAAAGCAATTAATTATATATATATGTTATAAGTATTGTTGCATTAAGTGGTAGGAGTTGGTTGGAAACCCTTGCTGTATTATATCATTCCTTGTCCAGTTATATGAATCCTTGAATCCTACATAGACTAGGATCGAGTAGATGCTTAGCCCTGCTTTAAGCGGTAGAAGTCAGGTGATTTCCTGTCACCTGCGAGATGTAGGGATATTCATATATGGCACGGTTGGCTATATTTGCTATCGTGGAATGGAACCATGTGTTAATAAAATGAAATGAGACCGGGCGGGATGACGATAGTGAAGCAACAAGGCATGGAGGTCTTGGGTGTGGATCTATCCCCATCTGAGTCGTTTAAGGACCGATTCGCTGTACGTCCTTGAGTAATATTGAACGCAGTCTAACACTTAGTTGGCCGGATAAGTCATTCCGACCGCGAAGCCGAGTAATATGGTTCAGGCCGGGAATCGAATGGTAGGTTGCTTCTTGGAGGAGAGAAAGGATGTGCTTGGGGACATTGGCGTGAGACCAAGGGGGGTTAGAGTCCCTATCACCTGACAGAGTGTCGCCCTTGGGGTCGCGACATCATTCGGACCCGCGATTCCTGAATCATATGAAAGGTGGCTTGTACGACCCTGGCAGGGGTCTGCGCGGTGAGTGTTAGAAATACCCCTCTAGCTGGATAGGAATTCGATTCGAATCGCCGTCGCTCCCGGTTAGTGAGCACTTGACTTGAGCAGCGGCAACGTAGATTCCATTAAATTGAACAGATGGTTAATTGGATAACGATGGAAAGGTTTCCTCAATTTATACCTGCTATGGTTAATATTGTTTGCTCCTAATAAAGTGAGTGCTCTAGTATAGGTTTTAATATAGATGACAGGGTAATGATAATTAACTTGCTGCTTAAGCATTAATGATTACTTATTCATAATAAGCTTTTATGCAAAATGTTGTCAAGCTAGCCCACTTTATATCAGCCTTGCATGATTCTTGGTGTCACCTTATTTCTGGTTTATGACGGGTAAGTCTAGCTGAGTACATTGTCGTACTCAGGGTTTTATCCCCACTTGTTGCAGGTTGTGATGTATCATGACGGCTGCAAGAGTTGGTTGACTCCTGCTGTAGAGGCGGAGTGTGATCATGGGCATGATCCTTCTGAGTTACCTTGTATCTAATGCTTTTGTTAGAAGTCGACCTTGGTACTGGCATGTATTAGAAATAAGAGAAATGTTAGTTTCAAATTACTTTGCTTCTGCTACTTTTGAACTTAAGTTGTAATAACTATGTTGAACTCCTATGTATATTAAACTACTTGTGAAATGGTTGTAACATGTGACTTGTTATGTTGAATCACTACGATCTTGGCTTGTATGTTGGTTGGTGTGAAATCCCTCGTGATTTCATTGGACTACCGGAGTTATATGGGCTCAAGTGCGAGAATTTGATCACTTCGGTGATTGTTTTTGTACTTGTGCTCTTATAATTTGGACGGTTCCGTTACATCTGCCACTACATTGGCCTTTCCAGGATGATACTGCACTTTCAAGTTGTAATCTTTGATCAATTCTAACCATCTTCGTTGTCTCATGTTCAGCTCTGGTTGGGTAAAGATATACTTAAGACTCTTGTGATCTGTGAAAATATTGCACACATTACCAAGTAGATAATGTCTCCAAATTTTTAGGGCATGCACAACTGTAGCAAGTTCAAGATCATGTGTCGGATAATTGACCTCGTGCTTTCTCAACTGTTGTGAGGCATAAGCAATAACTCTTCTTTCTTGCATAAGAACACAACCTAATCTAGTTTTCGATGCATCGCAAAACACATCAAAACGTTTCTCTATACCCGGTTGTGCTAGAACAGGAGCTGTGGTTAACAGTTTCCTTAAAGTGTGGAAAGTTGCATCACACTCCTCAGTCCAAACGAACTTGTGATCTTTCTATAGCAGACTTGTCATTGGTTTGGCAATATTTAAGAAATCTGGTATGAAACAGCGATAGTAACCCGCTAATCCTAAGAAACTTCTGACTTCAGAAACTGTGGTCGGTGCCTTCCAATCCATAACCTCTTGCACCTTGCTTGGATCTACTGAAACTCCATTTTGTGATAGAATGTGACCAAGAAAAGGAACTTTCTTCAACCAAAATTCGCACTTGATCAACTTAGCATATAACTTATGATCTCTAAGTCTAGTCAATACAATTCTCAGATGCTCTTCAGGATCCTTCTCATTCTCGGAGTACACCAGAATATCATCAATAAACACTACCACAAACTTATCCAATTCTGGCATGAAAACCGTATTCATCAGATACAAAAAGTATGTAGGAGCATTTGTCAAGCCAAAAGACATGACAAGATACTCGTACAACCCGTATCTAGTGGAAAAGGTGGTTTTCGGTATATCTTGTGGCCTAATCTTGATCTAATGGTAACCAGATCTTAAATCTATCTTAGAGAACACTCTGCCTTTGGCTAACTGATCAAACAGAACATCAATATGAGGCAGGGGATACTTATTCTTGATAGTTACAACATTAAGTGGTCTATAATCCACGCACATTCTCAAAGTGCCCTCTTTCTTCTTCTTCACAAATAATGCAGGACATCCCCATTCAGACTTGCTTGGACGGATAAATCCCTTTTTCAATAACTCCTCTAGTTGTTTCTTCAGCTCAGCTAACTCGTCCGGAGGCATCCGATAAGGTCTCCTCGAAATTGGAGCTGTCCCAGGAACTAACTCAATTCCAAACTCAACATCCCTATCTAGCGGAAGACCAGGTAACTCATCTAGGATCACATCCGAAAACTCGCACACTACCGGAATCTGATGAATAGCAATGACTTCTATAGCACAGGTCACACTTACGAGGTCTATTCTTCTGTGCAATGGTACCTGAAAAGTACCCTCACCCTGAGGATCCTTAAGCGTAAGTACTCGACTCACTGTATTTATGACTGCTCCCCAATCTTTCATCCAGTTCATCCCTATAATGACATCCAAAACTAACCCATGCATAATTATCAAGTTCACTCCAAACTTTCTGTTACCTAATTCAAGGGTTGCCCCTCGAACCATCTGGTTGGTCAAAACATTAGCCCCCGCTGAACTTATACAGTAACCATAACTCAAATCTGTGCATAGTTGTTCATGTTTCCGTGCAAATGCTTGATTCATAAAAGAATGTGATGATCTAGAATCAAATAGAACAACTGCGGGGTGTTGGTTGATAGGAAACTTACCAGCAGTTACGGGCTCTCCCTCAGGAATCTCATCCACAGTGGTGTGATGCACACGAGCGGTATATGTCTGTTGCTTCTTCCTGGGCGGATAAGGACAAAACCTTGAGAAGTGACCTGGTTGATCACAATTGTAGCATGGTCTCTTCTGTAACGGAACCGTCCAAATTATAAGAGCACAAGTACAAAAACAATCACCGAAGTGATCAAATTCTCGCACTTGAGCCCATATAACTCCGGTAGTCCAATGAAATCGCGAGGGATTTTAAACCAACATACAAGCCAATATCATAGTGATTCAACATAACAAGTCACATGTTACAACCATTTCACAAGTAATTCAATATACATCGGAGTTCAACTTAGTTATTACAACTCAAGTTCAAAAGTAGCGGAAGCAAAGTAATTTTGAAACTAACAACACCCTTATTTCAAATACATGCCAGTACCAAGGTCGACTTTCAACAAAAGCATTAGAGAGAAGATAACTCAGAAGGATCATGCCCGTGATCACACTCCGCCTCTACGGCAGGAGCCAACCAACTCTTGCAGTCGCCAAGATACAACACAACCTGTAACAAGTGGGAATAAACCCTAAGTATGAGAAGGTACTCAGCTAGACTTACCCATCAAAAATCAGAAATAAAGTGACACCAAGGATCATGCAAGGCTGATATAAAGTGGGCTAGCTTGACAACATTTTGCATAAAAGCTTAATATAGATAAGTAATCATTAATGCTTAAGCATCAAGTTAATTATCATTAACCTATCATCTATATTAGAACCTGTACTAGAGCACTCACTTTATTAGGAGCAAACAATATTAACCATAGCAGGTATAAATTGAGGCAACCTTTCCATCATTATCCAATTAACCATCCGTTCAACTTAATGGAATCTACGTTGCCGCTGCTCAAGTCAAGTGCTCACTAACCGAGAGCGATGGCGATTCGAATCGAATTCCTATCCAGCTGGAGGGGTATTTCTAACACTCACCACGCAGGCCCTTGCCAGGGTCGCACAAGCCACCTTTCGTACAATTCAGGAGTCGCGGGTTCGAATGATGCCGCATCCCCAAGGGCGACACTCTGCCAGGTGATAGGGATTCTAACCCCCTTGGTCTCACGCCAATGTCCCCAAGCACATCCTTTCTCTCCTCTAAGATGCGACCTACCATTCGATTCCCGGCCTGAACCGTATTACTCGGCTTCACAGTCAGAACGACTTATCCGGCCAACTAAGTGTTAGACTGCATTCAACATGACTCAAGGACGTACATCGAATCAGTCCTTAAACGACTCAGATGGGGATAGATCTACACCCAAGACCTCTATGCCTTGTTGCTTCACTATCGTCATCCCGCCCGGTCTCATTTCATTTTATTAACACATGGTTCCTTTCTACGATAGCAAATAAAGCCAACCGTGCCATATATAAATATCCCTACATCTTGCAGGTGACAAGAAATCACCTAACTTCTACCGTTTAAAGCAGGGCTAAGCATCTACTCAATCCTAGTCTAGGTAGGATTCAAGGATTCATATATATGGACAAGGAATGATATAATGCAGCAAGGTTTTCAACCAACTCCTACCACTTAATGCAACAATACTTATAACATATATAGAATTAATTGCTTTGAATGTAGGAGGCTTATAATGCTCCGGGTCTTGCCTGGGATATGACACTAGTCAGTGTTTGTTAGATGACCCACGCTTGGTGAGCATCTCCCACTAGCACTTGTCCAGCCTTCCATCTGCGGGGTGGATCCACCAACACCATCTTCGGGTTCAGCTCTACATCATGTCCTCCACGTAGTGCATCTAGCGTACCTAGATGAGATATAAGATGCAAGAGTATGAATACATGGAAATGCAATGGATGATGCATCACATACTAAACAAGGCAAGTACAAGGTTATACTAAAGACACTTAAGCACATCACTTTGCTTAAATAACATCACACAAACCAACATGCTAAGATAGCAAGGAGGGCACACTCAGCATGGCACACAAGTTCCACATGATCTCAGGTGTATTTAACTTAATTACCAAGGACATGAATCACACGTAGCAACATGCAAAGCAATTCAAGGTGAAGCAACAACTATAACTAGAATATGTCAATTTTTGGACTTGCAAATAGTAGCTTCATAAATCAATCATATCTGGAGTTTCATAAATCCAAATGACTTGAAAGAAGACATTCTGGAAAGCTTAGGAAATTATCTACATTTAATCTTTAATCATCTGAACATGATTCCTAAGTTATCATGACAAAACATGCTAATCTTTAAAGTCTGCACATAAGATAATTAAAATCTGATAGTAGACTTATTAAGCATGCAACTCTTAAACTATCAGACCTGAGATCATGAAAATTTAACACAAGCAAGATAAGATAATTATATATAACTTTTGTATTTACCAAAACCACAGTAAACATCTTTTACACCATGAAACTAGTTGCACGAGTAACACCACACATGCAGCCCAACAGCAATGGTACAATTATAGACAGAAAACTGATAGAAACTTCAGAGAAGCATAAATGGAGTTCTAGACCTCCAACAAACATGATTCTCAATTTTATGGAAATCTTATAAAGTCACCTACAACTTTCTTGTAATAATCTTAAGATGATTCTACAGTTAACATGGTCAATTAATTAAATAATTGCATCTCTGTCCAAAATATGGACATAATCTGATATGCCACTTTAAATCGTTATAACTTGAGTTTCACAAATCCAATAATTATGGTTCTGGACTTTTTAGAAAGCTTAACAAGTTGTGAACAATTTTTTATAAACATCAAGAGCTAATTGTGCTACTAACTAGGTCACACATTATAAACAAGGCACCCTGTCTAGGTTTGGACAGAAACAGCTACAACACTTTAGACTACTATAGTTAAACATATACTTAGCCAAAAATCATGATCTTTAGCTTTTTGAAAAGCTTAAAAAAAGTACTACAACTCATTTATTGTCATCAAGGCATGATTCATAACTTAGCTAATCCAAACAATGCATACATGCAGAACTGTCCAGAATAGAAGCAAAGCAGCATATAGCATTTGTTATTTTTATAGCTCCTAAACTATCAAGCCTAAAATCTTGAAATTTTTACTAGACATCATACATAACAAGAGTAACATGCCACAAAAATTGCACTTCATTTGGAGTTACATATTTACAGTTATTAAAAATAACAAATCCAACTAGCATTCAAAACCTAGTTGCATAAATATATTTTTACAGTAAAACTTTAAACTAAAACATGACATATTATAGATCCACTGCATAGATAATTTCACAAGGATTCCAAAAAGTCCTTATTTGCTATTTTATGATTTTTCTACCAAGTTCAGCCATTTAAATGCAATACTAATTCCGAAAAAAAGAAAAGGAAAAACATTTATGCAGAGTGAACACAAAACTTTCCACAATTCACATAAGCCCCTATATGTAAATCCTTTGTCTCTAGGCATTTTGCAAAGTGAACACAGGAAAAAGTTTCTATTTCTATCTTAACCCTTCTCCTTCGTCTTCACGGAGCAGAGGACGACGCCGGAGTCGTTTCCGGCCGGCAAGGTCTAACAAGAGTAACATACCACAAAAATTGCACTTCATTTGGAGTTACATATTTACAGTTATTAAAAATAACAAATCCAACTAGCATTCAAAACCTAGTTGCATAAATATATTTTTACAGTAAAACTTTAAACTAAAACATGACATATTATAGATCCACTGCATAGATAATTTCACAAGGATTCCAAAAAGTCCTTATTTGCTATTTTATGATTTTTCTACCAAGTTCAGCCATTTAAATGCAATACTAATTCCAAAAAAAAGAAAAGGAAAAAACATTTATGCAGAGTGAACACAAAACTTTCCACAATTCACATAAGCCCCTATATGTAAATCCTTTGTCTCTAGGCATTTTGCAAAGTGAACACAGGAAAAAGTTTCTATTTCTATCTTAACCCTTCTCCTTCGTCTTCACGGAGCAGAGGACGACGCCGGAGTCGTTTCCGCCGGCAAGGTCGCCGCTGGCGGTGGGGAAGAGGTGTGGGGGCACATTTGAGGCTGGCCGCACCAAAGTGGGGCCCATGCCCGGCCAACCACAGCCGGCTCTGCCCTGGCCACGGTCGCTGGCGGTGGCTCGCTATACGCTGTCTCAGCAACGACAGCGACTAGAGAAGCGGTGGGGAGGCGCGGCTGCGAGGCGCGGCATGGAGGCGAGGTACAGGCAGCGGCAAAACAACGGCAGCTGCGAGCTTGGCTGCTCAGCCATGGTGAGCGAATCGAGAGACAGAGAGCGAGAGGGAGAGCGACTGAGAGGCCGAGGGAGCAGCGCTCGACATTTAACGGCGCAACGACGTGTCGGTACGAGGTGGGGTTGACGACGGAGCATGGGTGCCACGCATCATGCGCATCTAGGGCCGGTCGGCCATGGCATCCCCATGACGATTCAATTCTAATACCTGAAGCCAAGGATTGAAATACCACCTCAAAAATGTGACTGAAAACTCAATTTTTCATCGATCACAACTCCCAAATTAGCTCGAATTGGCTCATGGTATAATTGACAAATTTGTAGAGCTACAAGTGTACTCCAACTTTGGTTAAAGAATCGAAGTCTAATTCAGCACGGTTAGAGAGATACAAAGCTCCAAAGGAGGGTACCTCAAAACCGGGTCCTTCAGTCCAATTGCGAGCCAACTGAAACTGCACTTTTCTCCCCTCTCTACTCCCTAATCCAGCCGGTTTCAGCAAAAACCTCATTAATAAAAGTTGTGGAGCTAAGTGAGTACTACAACTCCTATTAAAGGTTCATGAACTAGTTCAGCCTGGTTTGCAAACTACAAGGCATCAAAGATGGTCACTTAAAACTGTAAACTGATCTTCAATTTCTCAGACTTTCTAAAATTTCGAGCTCCCAAAATAGCAACATATTCAAACTTTCGGGCTCGGTTACACTAAGTTAGAGGCCTATCTAGGTCTTGACCTTTAAACAAAGTTTGTTCTACATGACATGAACTACAACTTTTATTTAAGGTCCAACATCAAAACTTGTATAGAACCTGCAGTTCCACTTTGACTAAAGTAACATCACAATAAAACTTAGATTATCCTTTGTGACTTATTGGAGCATTTTTAGGGCATTTACTCAACATGAACCCTTCATGACTTTTGTTGTAGAGTTCATCTAGCATCATTTGGGCAAAGTTGCAAGGTTTGGTTGATGATCTATAATTCCATTCACTTAATGGTGAAATTCCAATACTTAGTAAAGTCATTGAAACAAAGACATAACTTATCATTTTATGTGACTTTTTGATCCCAAACTTCATAAAACTTTTCTAGGGGTCACTATAGATAGAAAGTGATGCGAGACACATAAAAGAAGTGACATCAACACTCACTTGCATTACCAAGCATGAGCATCTAACATACATACATTGAAACACAACTAACAAAGGTATGTTGTATATGTTTCAAGGAGACGTTGCAGATGTTTCAAGCACATTCCAAACACATGTTTCACATGTTGCACTAGCATGTTTCATATGTTTCACTATTACACCACATATGTGCCATGCTCATATCTGAAAAATGATGCTTAGGCCCATGCAATGCAAGTGTCCCAAAATGCAAGCCTAACACCTGGGGTGTTACAGCCCTCCCCCCTTAAAGGAATCGCGTCCCGAGATTTAGAACGGAAGACTTTTAAGGAAGAAAGATACATTATCTAGTTCTCAACATCTGCTATAGCATTCAGCTACAAAGCTTCAACATCGGTGAACAATTTGGTCTAGGCAAATTTCTGGTACTTAATCTTTGTAATAACTTTTTTTGTCTAAAGAATTTCCTTCATTGGTTGTCATGAAGCATTGTTACTTTGGGAGGAATCTAAGACAACGCATTAATTCGTTCTCAGTATGCAGAGATCATTCGGTCCATGAGCTAACCACTCATAAGTATTTGATTCTTTAGCGATCACAGCATAGTCCGTATGAACCTTACACTAGACCGAAATCTTCAGAAGTATACTTGTTGAAATGACCCTATGCTCACAATTTTTGAAAAGTAGTCCTCTACCAAAAATGGCTTGAGCACAACCTTCCAAAGGGTGAGATCATAGACGACAAACATTCTCTGAGGTTATATGGTACTAACTAACTAATAGACAAGGTCTATTCTGGTCGTAAATGTTCAATCATTCATATATCAACTAATGGAAAGCTACTTACTATTCCATGCATGCAGTTCTCTTTCTCTGATGACAACACTGTATTATCTGAGTCTATCGAGGGGTTAGTGAATGTGATAGCTGACTCTGTCAGCTTTGTCTTCCTCCCAACAGCTATCTAATAAGATTCTTTTATCCAAAGACAACAGTTATCTAGGTTGAATCAGATGCAACCTCTTGGGTAAAAACATTTATAAGGTACCAAAGTATGTCATCATTGGAAAATAATTCCCAAAGAAAGATGTGGCGAGGCCTTAAGGACAACAAAAGTTATAAATATTCACTTAACCGCGGGGAGTAGTCTACCACCAAGCGATTGAGTAAAATCTTCCTTGGTGACTTAGTTGTACTGTAAGTTGAGTTGACTTGCAGCATAACAACTTCGTTAGGCCAACTTTCACCTGAGGCTTCCTCTTCAGGATCAAACAACAACTCTAAGATAGGAAATCTGTTGTTTGACACTTCTCAAATTGCTTTCGAATATTCCTCAACACTTTGTCCAATAAAGTTATGAACAAACCGTTTGTGGCACCTAAGGGCACAAGGATGTTGATCGAAACTAGGGCATGCATTTCTCTAATTCTTCACCACAGCTGATTGAACACCTTGCACTATCTGTGTGATTGTCCAAGACGAAATTGACTTGATCACAATGGCTCTAGAAGATAGAATATCACTCAAGTTGTTGGCTAGTTGATTAACTTCTTGTTGGTTATTGCTCTGTAAGACATAGCCTTCATAGCTACCAAAGAGTCATTACCTAGCTGGAGATTAACCTTCCTAATGGTAACTAATCAGTTGTCTCTCAACACTAAAAAGTTCCAAATCTTTACTCTTGACCACAACAACTGTGGTTGATGCAGAACTGATGGTTGCCATCAAAGTTAGCAAATACGAAGTTATTCTAGAGATGGTTGATTTCAATTATATAGTTATTATGCACACAAGATTGAGACTTGGATAGCTCCGATTATATGCACAATGCGACCATCGATTCTCATCCCACAGATAACTTGTCCAACATTAAGTGTTGTGTGTCCTTTTTAACCAACAGAGATGAGATACTTTGCTCACTAGATGACATTCATCGATACTGGGACAACTAAGTAGAGTCACTTGTCTACCACCTATTGCAGTCTGTTAATGTTTATGTCAGTGACTTGTTCTTCAAAGGTTATCCTCTTAGCAACTTCAGAAGGAAACTCCACTACTTTCGGTCTAAGATATGGATCTTATGATACAATATAGAGAGATAACCAAGAAAAGGAACACGAGAAAATAACACATCGTCTGTCATTGGATAATGGATCATGACTACAAACCATGATACCAGCGCGTGCCAAGCAGCCAGCCATATGTCTACAGCCACAGGAGGCTCTTGGTTTCGTCGCGGCACCATCAGCGGCTACACATAACACTATTACTAAACGCACAACGAAAGGGAAATTTCAAGTGACACCAATGGACTATAAGAACAAGCACCATACAAGGAGGGATAGCAAGCAAAGGTAGTCACAAGGTTTAGAATCAGCAGGGAAGCTATTCGCAGATCAAAACACCTCACAAGAGAACATAGCTCCATTGCCGAAGGTGACTGAGCATGCGATTTTTGTGTAATTCCACGCACACCTGGCGTCGACCAAGGAAACTACCAGATAATTAATTAACGAAGATTTGATCATGTTGAGCAACAATATGAGATCAAGACTGATAAACATTCCAAGACTTGGGAAGGTTGAGGATAGATTAAGCAAACTTCAAGGGCGAAAACCGATATGTAGTCAGAGATTGAGTTGATA
Source organism: Saccharum spontaneum (assembly GCA_022457205.1). NCBI lineage: Eukaryota > Viridiplantae > Streptophyta > Magnoliopsida > Poales > Poaceae > Saccharum > Saccharum spontaneum. The sequence goes on from CM039615.1 coordinate 36,674,950, forward strand.
AGGTAGATGCACGAATTTACAAGCACACGATTTGGAGGCCATAGCAGAGAGATGTTGCGTCACACTAGCTAACCTTTGGGAGAGGTAACCGGAAGGTCCAACCTAGATTTTGGTACCGTCTCCACAACTGGCAACGTACGAACCATGGTCAAAGGCTAGTGTTGATAAAATTTAACTTGGTTGGTCAGTCGACAAGGGTCTTCACAAAAAGGGTTAGAAAACATCCATGGCTTATGCAAACATATTGGAGAACTAAACTTTGGGCTTTCGGTCAAGCAAAGGCATGGATACAAACATTCAAGGACTAACCACCAAGTCTACAGGTGAAAGGTCTTGATGGCTAGAGGGGGGTGAATAGCCTTTTAAAAATTTCTACAAAGACAAGCTAAACAAGTTTATCAATACAACAAATAGCGAGATGCGAGTTTTGCTTAGCCTACGGGGTGTTTGCAAGCCACCTATTCAATTCACAATTCTAGTATTGGCACTCAATCGCACAAGTTAAACCGAGAAGGTAACTACAACTACAACTAGCAAGCTACATAAAAGAGCTACTCTAGCAAAGCAAACTAGCTAGCAAAGATAACTAAGAAAGTAATGCGGAGTTGAGTTAGGAGGGTTTCACCGAGGGGCGAAGTATTGAGCCAACCAATATGATCAACAATGAATACCAAAACAACCGAACACCGGGATCAATCAATCACAATATGAAAGTGATGACACGAAGATTTATCCCGAGGTTCACGTGCTTGCCGGCACGCTAGTCCCCGTTGTGTCCCTCTTCACCACGTGGTACGGTGGCTAATCGGTCTCACACCGAGCCTCTCAAAAGGCGCCACAAGAACCTACCAAATGGTAAAAGGTTGCAATGACACGAGCAATTTACTAATGTTGCCTTTGGCGCTTCGTTGAGGTAGGCACAAACCCCTCACAATCACCGGAGGTGGCCAAGAACAATCACCAACTCTTGCCAACGCCTCCAAGCTGCTCCAAGCCGTCTAGGTGGCGGCAACCACCAAGAGAAACAAGAATCCCGCAGCAAATCAACCACCAAGTGCCAACTAGATGCAATCTCACAATGCAAATGCACTTGGATCACTCAATCTCACTTCGAATATGCAAAGAAGCAAGAGAGATGAGTGGGAGGGGAGTTGCTTAGCTCAAAGTGCTCACAAGTATGTCAAAAGTCCAAGAGAGAGAGCCTTGAGCCGGCCAACGAGTATTTATAGACGTACCCCTTCGAATATAGCCGTTACACACTTAAAACAGCCGAAGTCGCGCTGACCGGACGCGCTGGTCGCGCGGACCGGACGCGCCGGTCACACAACGGCTCTTTTGTGAAACACCGACCGGACGCGCTGGTCGCAACGACCGGACGCACTGGGCTCGACCGGACGCGCTGGTCCGGTAACTGACCGGACGCGCTGGTCAACCCAGAGCAAAGCACAACGAAACAGCGACCGGATGTTGACGATCCTTAAGTACCAAATATAGTTATCAAATAAATAAAGAAAAGGATCCAAATGCAGCCAACACCTAGACTTAGGGTTTTATCTAACAGAATTCCACGAGTTTTGGTGTTTGTCTGTTTCTGCAGGGGGTTATCAGAAAATACGGAGGAAAGGCCCACACGTCGGGTTTACATAGAGATAATAACGTGTTCACCGATTTTCTATCATCTAGAAGACTCCAGAAGCCACGAGAACGAATGGGAGGCCGAACGGGCCCGGAGGCAGGGCGCCCGCCCTGTCCCCTAGGGCGCCCGCCCTGGCCTGAGAGCCAATCAGGCTCCGTCTCGCGGATTATGCTCCACCGACCTAAGGGATCAAGGAAAACCGTGCGATTAATGTCGGTTTGATCCGACGGCCCACGTTCACTTGAGGGGGCTATATAAGCAGGACCCCTGGCCCCTGGAGGAGGCACTCCCTCATTCTCAATTCCTCAAACCCTAATCTCAGGAGGAGAGTCTCTGATCAAGCCCTAGAGCCACCACATCAACTAGATCTCTAGTATAGCATAGCTACATAGGATTAGAACTAGAAGGAGTCAATCTTCGATTGGTTTCCGGATCTGTCAAGAGGATTCTTGGTAATTCCTTTACTGTTCTTCATTGTTCATCTTTGTTCTTCAATATTATGAATACAACTTTGTTCTATTTAAATATATTGATTATGACTATGCTCTACTTGTTTATGTTTGCGATTATATTGTTCTTAGTTTATAGTAGTTATACGCTTGGCTTAGTTAGATTGGAATTATATACATGTTTAGGATCGTATAGCGTTTATCCATCGAATCCATGGGTAAATGCTAAATATTGTGTAGGCGTGGTGCTTAGACCATATTTATCTGTGATTGCACCTTATAAGCCGGATCGTGGGGTGGTCCGCGATGGTGACAGCTTCGTTGGTTCTTATATAGTCCCCCTCCCGTGTGTAAGGCAGGCAGAGCAACATTATTACGGGGGAGTGATTGCTATGTTTCTCATCTTGCTTGATAATATCACTATGCATGGGCGTAGTCCTTTCTCGCAATGATTGCCAAGTGTACTTGCACTAACTATGATATGCTAGACTTTATAGTTAAGAATAACTTAGGAAATATCCTTGTAGTTCGTCCTAATACCATGCTAATGACTTGCTAGAATATCTGTTGAGGTGCTTATCATTATTATATGTGGCTAGCTGATCAGATTAATTATCTTTGTCACCATTCATACTTTATCTATATTTTATGTGACACTTACCCCTGTATGCAAGACATAGATGAATGCTCTCACTTATACATGCAATGATTGATACTCATTCCTATATTCCATTCCATAATCAACATTGATGTTTGTAATCCCTTCCCAGTGGTAAAAATATAAATAACGATACCTGGAATACTTCCCGATTAAAATGCTACATCGGTATTAATCTGTGCGCTTGCAGATCTTATTTATTATTTATTTAGAAGAGCAGTTGCATATTTCAATACCGCGTCTCTCATGTCATGCTGGGGATGACAACTTGGCTTAAGTGGCATGAGGGATAGGTTCGGCATTTTTGGCGCCGTTATCAGAATTAGAAAACTAAGTCTACTTTTGGTAATGACGTTAAGAATGCCCAACAAGCATTTTTGGCGCCGTTGCCGGGGAAGGTTGATTTACTAACGAGGAATGAATACGGAATTTGAGTCATCATTCGCATCATTAAGTGATTGAGATCATCAATTCTCCCATACAGATTTACCCCTGTATTTTTCCATTCTTATTGTTTTGCAGGGTGATGTATGAATAGAGGACATCTTCCAGAAAATTTTGTTGACAACCCCGAAGCATTAATCAGAAAGGCAAGAGCTAAGCTCAAGAAGTCAACACTTCGACGCAACACTTCATCCAATCCAGAAGACTGCCGAAGTTTCATCCGGAATTTGTCAACAGAGTTCGCAGCCATGGCGAACAAGACGATCCGCGAGTTCTCAGCTCCCACTACGGACAACATCCGCACTGGACCTGCCGCGGCCATCGACAAGAACTTTGAGCTCAAGCCAGGGCTCATCAACATGGTACAAGCCAACCAGTTTTGTGGGAAGCCGCACGAAGATGCAAGTGCTCATCTCCAACACTTCCTAGAGATTTGCAGCACATTCACTTTATTAGATGTTCCCAGAGACGCCATACTACTTCGCCTTTTCTTATTCTCACTATTGGGGAGAGCGAAGCAGTGGTTCTACGTGATGAAGGATAAGAACACTACGTGGGCACTCTGCTCTACGAACTTTCTGGCTAAGTTCTTTCCCATGGGCAAGACCAATGCTCTCCGTGGGAAGATTACAAATTTTCAGCAACAACATGATGAATCCGTTCCAGAAGCATGGGAGCGCTTTCAAGATTACATCCTAGAATGTCCCCATCATGGAATGGAAAGCTGGCTACTTATGCAGACTTTCTATCATGGGCTCATCACTAGTGCTCGTGAGACCATGGATGCTGCAGCTGGAGGCGCATTTCTATCACTCACCATACCACAAGCTACAGCCCTTGTGGAGAAGATGGCGTCCAACCAAGGTTGGAACGAAGAGAGGACTCAAACACGCAAGAAGGGTGGAGGTATGCACCAGCTCAAGGAGGTAGACATGCTGTCTGCAAAGTTAGACCTACTCATGAAAAAGCTCGATGACAAAGCTGGAGACAAAAGAGAAGTCATACTCTCACATGACTTGTGAGGAATGTGGAGATACTGGACACTCAGGCAATCACTGCCCTGAGATGCTTGAGGATGCAAGGTATATCAAACAACTACAACCGTCCTCAACAAAATCAAGGTTGGAATCAACAGAGGCCTAACTACTCAGGTAATTATCAAGGTAATAACTCTTACAACAACAATAATAATTTTCCACCCCTGAGAGAGTTAGTGTCTAATCAAGGAAAGCTAATGGATAACTTGTCTAAGAAATTGGCATCCAATGATAAAATACTAGAAAACATAAATAATAGAATGGATAATTTCTCTACTGCCATAAAAAAAAACCAAATTAGCTTTAATAAAATGATTGAATCTCAGTTAAATCAAATAGCTGCTGCTGTTCCTGCTACTAACCCCGGTATACCATCACAACCGGAAGGATTAGAATCTGCAAATCTTGTAGACATGTTTGATGTAGGTAACTATTGGAGTAATCCCGCTGTCGGAGTATATAATGACCTTTTGCCAGTCAAGAGAGGCGATCCAGGACGCCCCGTCATCCCGATCTCCATCGGCATGGTGGACTTCCCAGAAGCTCTCTGTGACTTTGGCTCCAGCGTCAACATTATGCCCAGGGTACTCTATGAAAAATTCTTTACATATCCTTTATCAGAAACAACTATGTGTTTGCAGCTTGCAGATCGGACACTAAGCTTTCCTAAAGGAATATTAAAGAACATATGTGTCCGAGTTGGTACCTCGTACGCTCCAGCTGACTTCGTGGTGATAGAGACCGGGTCCGATGAGAGGTCACCAGTTATTCTGGGAAGGCCATTCCTGAACACCTCGGGAGCTGTCATCTACGCCAGCACTGCGAAGATCAACTTCAACATCAAGGGGAGGAAGGAGACGTTTTCCTTCAAGAACAAGATTACACAAATCCCAGAGCAACCCCAACATGAACCAAGGAAGAGGACCAACAGGAGGAACAAGCAGAACAAGAACAACCAAGGATGGACCGAATCAGCTAAGATGGTCACTGCAGTTCAAGGAGGTCAAGATGGTCGACTCAAGTCGCCCTTCCTGAACAAGAAGGACGACCCAGGTATGCCAAGCATTGAGTGCTCAATCAATGGATACTCCTTTCAGAAGGCGCTCTGCGACACTGGATCAGGCGTCAACATAATGGCCACAGTCACCTATCAGCTCTTGTACAGGACCATGCCCTTAAAACCAACATACACTCAGCTCCAGATGGCAGATCAGACATCCCGAAAGGTCGAAGATATAGTAACCGATGTCCCTGTTAAAATTAACGATCATTTTGTCCATACAGACTTTTAGGTCATTGACATGGGAGACGACGAGTACGATCCACCCATCATCCTAGGAAGACCGTTCCTAGGCACCGTCAAAGCAATCATCTACATTGGAACCAGAGAAGTCCATATGCATTTCCCCTCTGAGAAGGTACGCCGCTACTTTAATGACCCTAACTATATAGTTGAAGATTCTAAGCAGGTCAGGACAAGAAGAAGGCGACGTAACCGTAACCAAAGGAGGCAAACCATCAAGGACGTATGGGCAGACTATGAAGGAGAGGTCATAAGGCCCGAGGATACACAACAGGAGACCAAAGCACCAAGTCGGGTATGGAAAGTGAAGACAGTTACACAAGAAGAGGAGGCGCTGCCGGAACCACCGTCTACGCCACCCAAATCCCAGGACAACTAAGAAGAAAAGAAGTCCTGTTCGGAGGACTTAAAAACACCAAACGCCGTGCCAAGAGGTAAACTTGGTAGTTATCCTTTTCCCTTTAATTATTGCTCAGTTAATCATGTTCATTCTGTCTAAAAAAAATGTTGAAAACAGTAAGCCCCATGTGAGTATGCGAGTGGCATAAAACCCATAAGTACATTCACTGTGGTGGCATAAAAAAATATAATAATAATAATATATTTTTTCTGTTCTATAAAAATGAAAATAAAAATAGAGAGTGACATTTATCAAGGAAGCTCAAACATGATAAAGGCTAGATATTTATGCTAACGCTTAATCAAGTTCCACGAAGCTTTGTTGTCTATTTGAGCTCCACAGAATTCAGGAAGACTAGCAGACGGAGGATATCCTAATCGTTGTCAGGGTGCTGCCGTCATTCAAATACACCTCTGCACCTACTAGCTACATCAGAAGAAATTACGTCAAGATCCAGCTTGGGGGAGAGCACCCCCATTTATCCCGATAAGTATTTTTATCTACATTTATACCTATGCTTTATTAAAATAAAAAGATGCATAATCATAAAAACCCAAATAAATATTTTGTGTTTATATATATTTGCTTAGTTTAATAAATAAATAAAGTAGCTATGCTAAACTGAATCTTGAAAATAAAACTCTAGCATGGATATGATGAATAGTTGCTCTGCCTAATTTTTAAATTTGTTTTCTCTCTAGTTTAGACATAACTGTTATAATTTAAAACTGGCTCTAAACCTGAACTAGTGGGAAGAGAACTTGATCTGAAGTCTAAGTTGTTAGCGGATATGTCACACCCATTTTTAAGGACAAAAATAGGATGCATAAAGTACTCATGTGCACCCCAGGACATGATCGCACACATAAGCAGACAAATTACATAGTATCATCACAGTGCTTATTACATAGCGAATAAATATTTAAGACATAGTCTTGAACGATAAATAATAATAACTAATAGTAATCTCCAGCGGAAACTCCACACAGGGACACGGTTGACTGGTTGACACCAAGACTAGTACTCATTACGATAATCTTCCTCATAATCTTCATCTGTTATGGTGGAAATAGCAAGGGTGAGTCCATATCGAACTCAACAAATATAACACAGGGTTCATGAGGCTCAAAAGGCTAGACACTATTTAACTGCGTTTAGCTTTTATTCATATAATTAACAATTGAGTAGCATCAAGATAAACCACTTCCCATTAAAGAACCAATGATCAATTGTAATAATGATAACGAATAGCATTAACATGAGCATAGTAATAATCAACAATAATTAAGCATGATATAACAGTTATGATCAACTATTCCATAAGAATCCCCAAGGCCGCTCGTATCCGTGAGCACGGCTAGTATACCAGTTTTTAACTCTGCGCAGAGGTGTACACTTTCACTGTGAGTCATAATTTCCAATTGACTGGGGAGATCAAGCCCAAACACCGGAGAACCATATAAAGTCATCCAAGAGTTCGTCTAACAAGTTAGGGCCATTAGATTCACTCGGCAGGCAGATGTAGAACCCCCCTTCCCTGTGGCACAACAACCGCAGCCTATACACACTAGGTCAGGGGCTCGCACTACACCCAACGTGGCAAGCCTTTCTTACGCCATTTAAGGTAACCACTAACAAGCTAGAAAAGGTCTCTTGAACAACTAAAGCCAGAGCCATATAGCCCTCACAGTTGTACTGTATATCCCGATTATCACTTACAGATAAGTCCTTATGGAGAGAAACCAGAGCATCAAAATAATACACATGCTCTAGCCCCCTTTTAACAGTAATAAAATCATCTTAATGGTTGATTGCTTAATCCATTAATCAAATTACAAGATCATTGTTCTTAGTTTAAGCACTAGCAATAGCTACCCATATGCATTCCCAAGGTTGACAAGGAATCAAGACAACAAGCACTAAGTTATAATCTCTAAGGTTGTCAAGGTAAGCACATGCATATGTACGACAATTCAATGTATAGGTAACAAGGATAGTCCTGTGTTATACTTGCCTTGATCAAAGCTCTCCAAACAATACTACTGACTTGGCTCAAAGTAATACTCCGAATCGTCCAAAAACTGCTGACCTTCTATACTTGATCATCAATCAACAACATACATGCATCCAATCAAACATACACGAAGCAAACAAAGAGATATAATTAGAACAGTACACCAACAGTAACAAAACAGTAATAAAAGTTTATAAAACTCTTCTACATGTTTCTACAATCACACAGACGCAAAGATCACCAAATTCGGAGTTAAAACGTGAAAGTTATGAATTTTCTAAGATTTCCTATAGATAAATAAATACTTAATTATAAACTCGAAAAATAAATTATCAAAACTAACTGTACAACTACACTAACATGTAGAGCTCGCAATTACGAACCTAACGCAACTTGAACGGATCAAATTGGAGTTAAAACGAAGTTTTTATGACCAAAACAGTTCCAGTGGCAAAACTGTAATTTCCTGAAAACGTATTTTTGAATAAACCGGAAAAGAATACGCCTTCACAACGCGAAAACGTATTTCCAGAACTACGCTAAGGACTGCGGGTTGATTTCAAAAGAACCGAGGGTCTCTTTAGAAAAACTACCCGCGAAGGGGTATCTTCTAATCTGGATCGTCGATTTCAAATCGGACGGCCCACGATCACCAACAACATCACAGTACACCTCCTGCTCTTCTTCCCCAAACCCGACCGGCACCTCTTCCATGGCCGGCGGCCCTTCCATGGCCGGCATTGGTGACTCTCCCCCTCAAAGCCACCATTCAACCCGTGACTTGTCCAAACGGTGGAGAAGCTCCACGCGAATTCAACTACGCAATAAAAACCGGCTATAGTGGACCTAACATGGCGCGCGGCTGCTCGGGAGCGACGGCGCCATTGCCGACCACGGCAAGCTCTCAAAACTATGGTATACATCGCCAAAACGCCAATTGAGAGCATGGGAAGTAAGAGGAGGAAATAACGAACTCACCAATGCGAAGAAAAAGAGCCCGAACCTACCCACAAGCTCCACCGACGACCAACCGAACGAGCCTAGGGTTCCGGCTTCCTACGCTCAAACTCACATGATGAAGCTCGGGTTTTAGATGGAAAACGGAAAATAGAGGGTCAAGGCGTCCTATTTATAGCCTCAAATCATCGATTTTGGTTAGACCTGACCGGAAATCACAGAACCGACCGACATGGTCGTGTTCGGTCTGGAGTCCGGAACGGATACGAGAGGTAGAAGAAGACCGACGTCCGGCCCCACCTGTCAGCGATAGAAAGGAGGGAGGGTGCGGCTACGGATCGGCCGACTAGGCCGCGGCGATGCTGGGCTTGACTGGCTCGGCCCACGCGGCACAGTGAAGTCGAAGTAGGCCGCCGAACGGGCCGTCGGCCACCAGCTGAAGGTAAGTTTCTTTTTTTTTTATTTATTTTCACAAATTATCTCAAATAAATTTTCTAATCCAAAATAAAATAAAACAAAACCACTCCACATAACAAAATAAATGCAACAGCATGAATGCAACACCAAATATATTTTATTATTTTAATTTACCATTATTTGTTATCCAATTTATTCAAAATTCATTATCTCTAAAATTTTGGGTGTTACAGGATATGATATGGGAAGGTTGAGCTGCTGTTTATCTGTTCCTAGAGATGCTAGAATTCTAGAGAATTTTATCTTTGAAAATCTTTAAAATGTTGCATGATGAGTTCCTGTATGATGAGAGTTTAAATTCCTACCACAGCCATATATACATGCTTGTTAGAATAAGAGCTGCACTTTTACTACTTACTGCTTATGGGCATTGAGTGTGGTCAAGCTGTGTAGACCCTTAGGAACTTGTCATGTGGTTAAAATCAAGATTCACTTGCACGTTCACTCATACATGCTGCTTCTACTCCAGAAGTACGCATCCACATATATCCACTCATTTCCATCTCCAGATTCACCCAAAATTATTCTACTCCTAACCCGGGAGAGAATAGCCAAAAACATTATCCCATTCCTGTTATTCCCTGTGAAGTTAATGCTCAAGTCATTTCTACTACCACTTGCTATATTTTCAAAAGAGGAAGATTGCTCTAAAAAAAATATAAATACGAGGAAATAAAAAGGAGCAAGTGCTCGGAACCTCGAAGAAAGAAAAAGTGAGACGAGAGGTAAAAATAGACAAGTGTCCGACAGTAGAATTAGGGGTACAATACCCACCTGAGAGAAAAAAAAAGAAAAAAAATAGAGCATCTCATTCCCCTCAAAAGTTTTAAAAAGCAAGAAAGGTGTGTATTCCCTCAAAAAGAGCATTAGACTTTTGTTATCACCATCATCACCATACACCACTCACCACACATGCACATCTTGATTTGACTTATTGACTTGTTTCTCTGGATCCATGGTTTGACTATGCAATAAATGTTCTATGAGTATGTATACTGTATCTCCCACCTATGAGCTCTGTTGGGCATTCTTAACGTCACTACCAAAAGTAGACTTAGTTTTCTAATTCTGATAACGGCGCCAAAAATACCAAACCTATCCCTCATGCCACTTAAGCCAAGTTGTCATCCCCAGCATGACATGAGAGACGCGGTATTGAAATATGCATTTGCTCATCAAGATAAATAATAAAAGGGATCTGCAAGCGCACAAATTAATACCGATGTAGCATTTTAACCGGGAAGTATTCCAGGTATCGTTATTTATATTTTTACCACTGGGAAGGGATTTCTAAGTATCATGGTTGATAATGGAATGAGAATATGGAACTGAGTACACATCATTGCATGTATAACCGAGAGTATTTATCAATCTCTTTATACAGGGATAAATGTCACATAAAGTAAAGGTAAAGTGATAATGGTGACAAAGATAATTAATCTGATCAGCTAGCCACATATAATAATGATAAGCACCTCAACAGATATTCTAGCAAGTCATTAGCATGGAATTAGGATGAACTACAAAGATATTCCCTAAGTTATTATTAACTATAAAGTCTAGCATATCATAGTTAGTGCAATTATACTTGGCAATCATGGTGAGAAAAGACTATATCCATGCATAGTGAATATTAGCAAGGAAGATGAAGAACATAGCAATCACTCCCCTGTAATAGTGTTGCTCTGCCTGCCCTATACACAAGAGGGGGACTATATAAGAATCAACAAAGCTGTCACTATCGCGAACTACCCCACAATCCGGCATATAGGGTGCAATCGCAAATAAATACGGTATAGACACCACGTCTACACAATAATTATCATTCACCCACTGTACACATGGATAAACGCTATACGATCCTAGGCATGTATATAATTCCAATCTAACTAAGCCAAGCATATAACTATGATAAACTAAGAACAATATAATTGCAAATATAATCAAGTAGAGCAAAGTCATAACCAATATATTGAAATAGAACAAAGTCATATTCATAATATTGAAGAACAATGATGAACAATTGAAGAACAATAGAGGAATTACCAAGAATCCTCTTGACAGATCCGGGAACCAATCGAAGATTGACTCCTTCTAGTTCTAATCCTATGTAGCTATGCTAACTAGAGATCTAGTTGATGTGGTGGCTCTAGGGCTTGATCAGAGGCTCTCCTCCTGAATTAGGGTTTGAAGTATGAGACGAGGGCCTCTCCTCCAGGGGCAGGGGCCTTGCTTATATAGCCCTTTCGGATGAATCTGGGCCGTTGGATCAAACCGACATTGATCGTGCGGTTTTCCTTGATCCTCTAGGTCGGTGGAGCATAATCCTCGAGGCGGAGCCTGATTGGTCCACAGGAGGGGGCGGGCGCCCTGGGGACTAGGGCGGGCGCCCTGTCTCCGGCCCCGTTACGCCTCCCGTTCGTTCCCGTGGCTTCTGGAGTCTTCTAGATGCAAGATAATTACGTGTTCGGTTAATATCCCGTCATTAATCCGACATGTGGGCCTTTCTTCCGTATTTCCTGATAACCCCCTGCAGAAATAGATAAACAGCAAAACTCGTGGAATTCTGTCAGATAAAACCCTAAGTCTCGGTGTTGGTTTCATTTGGATCCTTTTCTCTATTTATTTGATAGTTATAATTGATACTTAAGGACCGTCAACAAACTCCCCCAAGCTTACCTCTTGCTCGTCCCTGAGCAAGGAGAGACTCAGTAGTTGCTGAAATGCCTTTGAATTTTGACGGTACACATGCTTTCAAATAGAGTCTCATCTCTGAGTTAAAGTAAACTGTCAAGACTTAAAACTTACTCATTATACCTTTCACCATGGGGCTTGCAACCGTCACCTTTGTCTTGAGAGGTTAAAAGATAGAATAGTCTAGTCAAGCGCCATGTCTCTTATTCTTGATTAGCTATAGCTCTTGGAGTTTTTTGCAGATTTTCAAATAAAACTCAGAGATTCCTTGTATGACTCTCTCAGGTCTCTCTTTTGTGGTATTTCTGGATCCTCACCAAGGCAGTAATGATATCTGCCTTCTCTCAAAGCAAAGTATGTAGTATTTGTGGTATAAGGCAGAGTGACATTGCCTTCTCTCTCATCCTATTCTAATAAGGCTTTTGATATCTGGAGCTCATCGGTGGGAGATAAAGTATACATACTTACAAGACATTTATTGCATAGTCAAACCATGGATCCAGAGAAACAAGCCAATAAGTCAAATCAAGATGTGCATGTGTGGCGAATAAATGGAGTATGGTGATAGTGATGATAACAATGGTGAAAGTCTAATTCTACTTTTGCTCTTTTGAGGGGATACGTACCTTTCTTGCTTTTAAAGCTCTTGAGGAGAATGAGGTGCTCTATATATTTTTTTTTCCTCTCAGGTGGGTATCTTGTACCCCTAATTCTACTGTCGGACACTTGTCCATTTTTACCTCTCTTCTCACACTTTTTCTTTTTTTTTATCGAGGTTCCGAGCACTTGCTCCTTTTTATTTCCTCGTATCTTTTTCTTTTCGAGGTTCCGGGCACTTGCCCCTTTTTATTTCCTCGTATAGAGCACTCATCTCCTAGAACAATATAGCAAGTGATAGTAACCACAATAGCTTGAGCATTTATTTCACAGGGGATAACAAGAATGGGAAAATATTTTTGGCTATTCTCTCCCGGATTAGGAGTAGAATAATTTTATGTGGATCTGGAGATGAGAATGAGTGGATATATGTGGATGCGTACTTCCGGAGTAGAAGCAGCATGTATGAGTGATCGTGCAAGTAAATCTTGATTTTAACCGCATGACAAGCTCCTAAGGGTCTACACAGCTTGACTACACTCAATGCTCATAAGCAGTAAAAAGTAAAGGTATGGCTTAAAGTCTAGCAAGCATGTATGTATGGCTGTGGTAGGAACTTAAACTCTCATCATACAGGAACTCATCATGTAGCATTTTAAGATTTTCAAAGATAAAATTCTCCAGAATTCTAGCATCTCTAGGAATAGATAAACAGCAGCTCAACCTTCCCATATCATATCCGTTAACAACTTAGACTTTAGATCAAGTTCTCTTCCCACAAGTTCAGGTTTAGAGCAAGCTTTAAATGATAACAGTTATGTCTAAACTTAGAGAGAGGACTTCAAATTTGAAAGTTAGGCAAAGCAACTATTCATCATATCCATGCTAGAGTTTTATTATTATCTAGATTCAGTTTAGCATAGCCACTTTATTTATTTATTAAAACACACTAAGCAAAAGATATAGGTATATATATATATATAAGCAAAAATCTTTATTTGGTTTTTTCATAGTTATGTATATTTTTATTTTTATAGGGTAGAAGTATATATAAATATAAAGATAAAGATAGAAATACTTAGCAAGATAATGGAGGTGCTCTCCCCCAAGCTGGATCTTGACATAATCTCCTCTGATGTAGCTAGCAGATGGCGGAGGTGTATTTGAAAGTCGGCAGCACCCTGACAGCGATTAGAATGTCCTCTGTCTGCTAGTCTCCTTGAATTCTGTGAAGCTCAAATAGACAACAAAGCTTTGTGGAACTGATTAAGTGTTAGCATAAATATCTAGCCTTTATCATGCTGAGCCTCCTTGATTTTTTTATGTTGTTTTTTTTTATTTTATAAAGCAGAAGAAAATATTTATGTATTTATTATATATATATATTTTATGCCACCACAGTGAATGTACTTATGGGTTTTATGCCACTCGCATACTCACATGAGGCTTTAGGGTTTTTAACATTTTTATTTTCTTTTTAAGATAGTATGAATATGATTAACTAAGCAAACTATTTAAGATAAAGTAAATAATTAAAAGGAAAGGATAACTACCAAGTTACCTCTTGGCAAGGCGTTCGGTGTTTTTAAGTCCTCCGAACGGGACTCTTATTCGTTCAGTCGTCCTGGGACTTGGTGGATGGCGTAGTCGGTGGTTCCGGCAGCGCCTCTTCTTCATGTACAACTGTCTTTTCTTTCCATACCTGTCTCAGTGCTTTGGTCTCCTCAGGACAGTGTTGGTTAAGTGGTATGTCTTCAGATCTTACCACTTCTCCTTCATAAACTGCCCATCCGTCCTTGATGACCTGTTGCTTCTGATTGTGGTTACGCCGCCTTCTTCTTGTCCTGACCTGCTTGGATTCTTCAAATACATAGTTAGGGTCAGTAAAGTAAAGACGTACCTTCTCAGAGGGGAAGTGCATGTGGACTTCTCCAGTTCCAATGTAAATGATTGCTTTGACAGTACTTAGGAATGGTCTTCCAAGGATGATGGGTGGATCATATTCATCTTCTCCCATGTCAATAACCTGAAAGTCTGGGTTGTCCTTCTTAGGCAAGAACGGTGACTTGAGTTGGCGATCTTGACCTTTGTGCACGGCAGTGACCATCTTAGCTGTCTCGGTCCATACTTGCTTCTTGCTCTTGTTCCTCCTGTTGGTCCTCTTCCTTGGTTCATATTGGGGTTGCTCTGGGATTTGTGCGGTCTTGTTCTTGAAGGAAAACGTTTCCTTCCTCCCCTTGATGTAGAACTGATCTTGGCAGCACTAGCATAGATGACAGCTCCCGCGGTGTTCAGGAATGGTCTCCCTAGGATGATGGGAGCCCTCTCATCAGAACCGGTCTCTATCACTACGAAGTCTGCTGGAGCGTACGAGGAACCCACTCGGACACAGATGTTCTTCAATATTCCTCTCGGGAAACTCAGTGTCCTATCTGCAAGCTGCAAACACATGGTTGTTTCTAATAATGGTTGTGAAAAGAGTTTTTCATAGAGTACCCTGGGCATGATGTTGACGCTGGAGCCAAAGTCACAGAGTGCTTCTGGGAAGTCTCACATGCCGATGGAGATCGGGATGACGGGGCGTCCTGGATCGCCTCTCTTGACCGACAGACGGTCAGTACTTACTTCCACGATAGGGTTACTCCAGTAATCTCCTGCATCAAACATGTCTACAAGATTTGCAGATTCTAGTCCTTCCAGTTGTGATGGTATACCGGGGTTAGTAGCAGGAACAGCAGCAGCTATTTGATTCAACTGAGATTCAATCATTTTATTAAAGCTAATCTGGTTCTTGATGGCAGTAGAGAAATTATCCATTCTATTATTTATATTTTCTAGTATTTTATCATTAGATGCCAATTTCTTAGACAGGTTATCCATTAGCTTTCCTTGGTTGGACACTAACTCTCTCAAAGGTGGATAATTATTATTATTATTGAAAGAATTGTTACCTTGGTAATTACCTGAGTAGTTAGGCCTCTGTTGATTCCAACCTTGATTCTGCTGAGGACGGTTGTAGTAGTTGTTGTTGTTATTGTTGATGTAGTTCACGTCCTCCAGCAACTCAGGATAGTGATTGCCTGAGTGTCCAGTACCTCCACACTCCTCATAAGTCATGTGGGAGTCGTAGACGTGCATGACTTCTTTCTTTTCTCCAGCTCGATCATCGAGCTTCTTCATGAGTAGGTCTAGCTTGGCAGACAGCATGTCTACCTCCTTGAGCTGGTGCATACCTCCACCTCTCTTGCGTGTCTGAGTTCTTTCTTCATTCCAACCTTGGTTGGATGCCATCTTCTCCACAAGAGCTGTGGCTTGAGGTATGGTGAGTGATAGGAATGCTCCTCCAGCTGCAGCATCCAGGTTTCACGGGCACTGTTAATGAGCCCATGATAAAATATCTGCATCAGTAGCCAGCTTTCCATTCCATGATGGGGACATTCTAGGATGTAGTCTTGGAAGCGCTCCCATGCTTCTGGAACGGATTCATCATGTTGTTGCTGAAAACTTGTAATCTTCCCACGGAGAGCATTGGTCTTGCCCATGGGAAAGAATTTGGCCAGAAAGTTCGTAGAGCAGAGTGCCCACGTAATGTTCTTCTCCTTTGTAGCGTAGAACCACTGCTTCGCTCTCCCCAACAGTGAGAATGGGAAAAGGCGAAGTAGTATGGCGTCTCTGGGGACTTCAGCCATAGTGAAAGTGCTGCAGATCTCCAGGAAGTGTTGAAGATGAGCACTAGCGTCTTCATGTGGCTTCCCACAGAACTGGTTAGCTTGCACCATGTTGATGAGCCCAGGCTTGAGCTCGAAGTTGCGGTCGATCTCCCCAGCAGGTCCAGTGCGGATGTTGTCCGTAGTGGGAGCTGAGAACTCGCGGATCGACTTGTTCGCCATGGCTTCGAATTCAGTCGACAAATTCCGGATGAAACTTCGGCGGTCTTCAGATTTGGATGAAGCTTTGTGCTGAAGTGTTGACGATGTCTTCTTGAGCTTGGCTCTTGTTCTTCTGAATAAGGCTTCGGGATCGTCAACAAAGTTATCTGGAAGATGTCTTCTATTCATGCATCACCCTGCAATAAATAATCAAAATGGAAAATACAGGGGTAAAACTGTATAAGAGAATTGATAAGCTCGATCAGATTAGTGATGCAAATGATGACTCAAAGTTCCGTATTCATTCCTACTTAGTAATCAACCTTCCCCGGCAACGGCGCCAAAAATGCTTGTTGGGCATTCTTAACGTCACTACCAAAAGTAGACTTAGTTTTCTAATTCTGATAACGGCACCAAAAATGCCAAACCTATCCCTCATGCCACTTAAGCCAAGTTGTCATCCCCAGCATGACATGAGAGACGCGGTATTGAAATATGCATTTGCTCATCAAGATAAATAATAAAAGGGATCTGCAAGCGCACAGATTAATACCGATGTAGCATTTTAACCGGGAAGTATTCCAGGTATCGTTATTTATATTTTTACCACTGGGAAGGGATTTCTAAGTATCATGGTTGATAATGGAATGAGAATATGGAACTGAGTACACATCATTGCATGTATAACCGAGAGTATTTATCAATCTCTTTATACAGGGATAAATGTCACATAAAGTAAAGGTAAAGTGATAATGGTGACAAAGATAATTAATCTGATCAGCTAGCCACATATAATAATGATAAGCACCTCAACAGATATTCTAGCAAGTCATTAGCATGGAATTAGGATGAACTACAAAGATATTCCCTAAGTTATTATTAACTATAAAGTCTAGCATATCATAGTTAGTGCAATTATACTTGGCAATCATGGTGAGAAAAGACTATATCCATGCATAGTGAATATTAGCAAGGAAGATGAAGAACATAGCAATCACTCCCCTGTAATAGTGTTGCTCTGCCTGCCCTATACACGAGAGGGGGACTATATAAGAATCAACGAAGCTGTCACTATCGCGAACTACCCCACAATCCGGCATATAGGGTGCAATCACAGATAAATACGGTATAGACACCACGTCTACACAATAATTATCATTCACCCACTGTACACATGGATAAACGCTATACGATCCTAGGCATGTATATAATTCCAATCTAACTAAGCCAAGCATATAACTATGATAAACTAAGAACAATATAATTGCAAATATAATCAAGTAGAGCAAAGTCATAACCAATATATTGAAATAGAACAAAGTCATATTCACAATATTGAAGAACAATGATGAACAATTGAAGAACAATAGAGGAATTACCAAGAATCCTCTTGACAGATCCGGGAACCAATCGAAGATTGACTCCTTCTAGTTCTAATCCTATGTAGCTATGCTAACTAGAGATCTAGTTGATGTGGTGGCTCTAGGGCTTGATCAGAGGCTCTCCTCCTGAATTAGGGTTTGAAGTATGAGACGAGGGCCTCTCCTCCAGGGGCAGGGGCCTTGCTTATATAGCCCTTTCGGATGAATCTGGGCCGTCGGATCAAACCGACATTGATCGTGCGGTTTTCCTTGATCCTCTAGGTCGGTGGAGCATAATCCTCGAGGCGGAGCCTGATTGGTCCACAGGAGGGGGCGGGCGCCCTGGGGACTAGGGCGGGCGCCCTGTCTCCGGCCCCGTTACGCCTCCCGTTCGTTCACGTGGCTTCTGGAGTCTTCTAGATGCAAGATAATTACGTGTTCGGTTAATATCCCGTCATTAATCCGACATGTGGGCCTTTCTTTCGTATTTCCTGATAACCCCCTGCAGAAATAGATAAATAGCAAAACTCGTGGAATTCTGTCAGATAAAACCCTAAGTCTCGGTGTTGGTTTCATTTGGATCCTTTTCTCTATTTATTTGATAGTTATAATTGATACTTAAGGACCGTCAACAAGCTCCAGATATCAAAGCCTTATTAGAGTAGGGTGAGAGAGAAGGCAATGTCACTACGCCTTATACCATAAATACCACATACTTTGAGAGAGAAGGCATATACCATTACTGCCTTGGTAAGGATCCAGAAATACCACAAAAGAGAGACCCGAGAAAGTCATACAAGGAATCTCTGAGTTTTATTTGAAAAATTTGCAAAAAAAACTCCAGAGCTATAGCTGATCAAGAATAAGAGACATGGCGTTTGACTAGACCGTTCTATCTTTTAACCACTCAAGATGCAGGTGACGGTTGCAAGCCCCATGGTGAAAGGTAAAATGAGTAAGTTTTAAGTCTTGACAGTTTACTCTAACTCAGGGATGAGACCTTATTTGAAAGCATATGTACCGTCAACGTTCAAAGGCGTTGCAGCAACTTCTGCTCCATAATGAGTCTATCCTTGCTTAGGTACGAGCAAGAGGTAAGCTTGGGGGAGTTTGTTGACGGTCCTTAAGTACCAAATATAGTTATCAAATAAATAAAGAAAAGGATCCAAATGCAACCAACACCTAGACTTAGGGTTTTATCTAACAGAATTCCACGAGTTTTGGTGTTTGTCTGTTTCTGCAGGGGGTTATCAGAAAATACGGAGGAAAGGCCCACACGTCAGGTTTACATAGAGATAATAACATGTTCACCGATTTTCTATCATCTAGAAGACTCCAGAAGCCACGAGAACGAACGAGAGGCCGAACGGGCCTGGAGGCAGGGCGCCCGCCCTGTCCCCTAGGGCGACCGCCCTGGCCTGAGAGCCAATCAGGCTCCGTCTCGCGGATTATGCTCCACCGACCTAAGGGATCAAGGAAAACCGTGCGATTAATGTCGGTTTGATCCGACGGCCCACGTTCACTTGAAGGGGCTATATAAGCAGGACCCCTGGCCCCTGGAGGAGGCACTCCCTCATTCTCAATTCCTCAAACCCTAATCTCAGGAGGAGAGTCTCTGATCAATCCCTAGAGCCACCACATCAACTAGATCTCTAGTATAGCATAGCTACATAGGATTAGAACTAGAAGGAGTCAATCTTCGATTGGTTTCCGGATCTGTCAAGAGGATTCTTGGTAATCCCTTTACTGTTCTTCATTGTTCATCTTTGTTCTTTAATATTATGAATACAACTTTGTTCTATTTCAATATATTGATTATGACTATGCTCTACTTGTTTATGTTTGCGATTATATTGTTCTTAGTTTATAGTAGTTATACGCTTGGCTTAGTTAGATTGGAATTATATACATGTTTAGGATCGTATAGCGTTTATCCATCGGATCCATGGGTAAATGATAAATATTGTGTAGGCCTGGTGCTTAGACCATATTTATCTGTGATTGCACCTTATATGCTGGATCGTGGGGTGGTCCGCGATGGTGACAACTTCGTTGGTTCTTATATAGTCCCCCTCCCGTGTGTAAGGCAGGCAGAGCAACATTATTATGGGGGAGTGATTGCTATGTTTCTCATCTTCCTTGATAATATCACTATGCATGGGCGTAGTCCTTTCTCGCAATGATTGCCAAGTGTACTTGCACTAACTATGATATGCTAGACTTTATAGTTAAGAATAACTTAGGAAATATCCTTGTAGTTCGTCCTAATACCATGCTAATGACTTGCTAGAATATCTGTTGAGGTGCTTATCATTATTATATGTGGCTAGCTGATCAGATTAATTATCTTTGTCACCATTCATACTTTATCTATATTTTATGTGACACTTACCCCTGTATGCAAGAGATAGATGAATGCTCTCACTTATACATGCAATGATTGATACTCATTCCTATATTCCATTCCATAATCGACATTGATGTTAGTAATCCCTTCCCAGTGGTAAAAATATAAATAACGATACCTGGAATACTTCCCGGTTAAAATGCTACATCGGTATTAATCTGTGCGCTTGCAAATCTTATTTATTATTTATTTAGAAGAGCAGTTGTATATTTCAATACCGCGTCTCTCATGTCATGCTGGGGATGACAACTTGGCTTAAGTGGCATGAGGGATAGGTTCGGCATTTTTGGCGCCGTTATCAGAATTAGAAAACTAAGTCTACTTTTGGTAATGACGTTAAGAATGCCCAACACCGGACGCGCTAGAGAACTGACCGGACGCCACAGTGCCAGCGTCCGGTTAGAGTCCAGTAAGCTCCCTGATCGACCGGACGCGTCCGGTCGACAGTGACCGAACGCGCTGCGCGTCCGATCAAAACACTGAGACACGCGCAAACGCTGAACACTGACCGGACGCGTCCGGTCAAATAGAGACCGTGTCCGGTCCAGCGTTCGGTCACCACTGTGACCTCCGTTCACCTCCGTTTCTTTTCCGTCTTTCGGCGTAGTGGAAAATAGGCGTTTCAATCCCTCAAAAACGCCTGACCCTCTCTACCCTCTCTACCGCTCTCTACCGCTCAAACTCCACCGCCTTCGCAAATGTGCTAACATCACCAAGTGATCATCACCATGTGCATGTGTGTTAGCATTTTCACAATCATTTTTCGAGGCGTTATTAGTTCTATCCAAATGCATATGACATGAAATGCACACCTAGAGGCACTTAGGAGTTCAATAGCCGCGTCATTCCCCTCTTTATAGTACGGCTATCTATCCTATAATGTAACCACACCCACTAGGTGTCTTGGTTACTAAAACACAACCCTTAAGCATATACCTTTGCCTTGATCACGTAGGGTTGCGTCCAAATCCAAGTGTGGCCATCATGATCACCATGTCCATCTTGCCACCAACCTTGGAATGTACTAATCCTCATATGCTACATACAACTTAGGCATAGGATTAGTACTTAGGCATTGTCACTAATTACCAACACCAAACATAGGACTTTCAATCTCCCCCTTGTTGGTAATTGGTGACAACCCTTTCACAAAGATATTATGATAAAATTTTGATTGAACCCATGTCACATTGTCCAAGTATATTACCATGTGTAAGAAGTATGGACAAGTGATCATGAATTCAAATTGATAGCAATGGCTCCCCCTACATGTATGCTATATGTTTGGATTTTGGAAGCATACATGTTAGATAGGAAAGATTAGGAGCATTGACTACCAATAGGTGCTAAGTGTTTTAGATTATAGACCTTTGAAGCGTGATACCATCGGAGTAGCGATAAACACCATCTTAGCACCTTGTGTAGTTAGATACCATTTGGAAAAGCACAAACATAACTAGAAACCTCGTGAGATCAACATTATAAGCAAGGCTCTAGTACCACTTTGGGAAAACATGAAGCAAGAAAAATCTAACTACTTCCTATTCATGCTAGTACTTCAATACACCATTTAATTGTATACTAGCAAAACATCACACAAGCAAAGTTTTGGAGAAAAAGAAATGCATAACTATGCATAATACATATGAAGTGCACAAAGAAATGCAACATTCATGTTTAAGAGCTTGCTCCCCCTACTTGTGTGCTCAAAATTTTAGTTGATCCCCTTCTTTTATCAATTTTCCCTTTAGGGTTTTCTCCTCCTTTAGAATCTATCTTTGTGAACAACATTTTCTCCCACTTTGGCACCAATGACCACAAGGGACCAATTTTAGATAGATTATCATGTTGAATTATGGGGTGAGGATCAAGTTTGTGATTCAACCTAGATTGCTTGCATAAATAAAATGCTTCGGTTTGATCCAAGGGCAAGCTTCTTCATACCTCACTAGAAGGGTTATCATGCACCATGTCGAAGCAAATATTTAGACAAGTTTTCTAGATTAAACACTTAGGATCACAAGCTACTTAAACAAGTTATATGCTACCACTAGATCATACAAGATATGGAAACAATAGTGGCACCATATAAACTTCAAATTTATTTGATTTTCATGAATGAGCCTAGAACATAAGAAATCATGACTAGATGTACTAAACATGTCCTTAGTATAGAATGTATGACATGTCAACCAATTGTACCTTGGGGCTCGAAGGAGAGGCATGTCATAACATTGGGGTGCATCAACTCATGTTGGAGAAGTCAAGTATGTTCAACTCATTCTTTAGCTTGTGAAATCTCTTCTCATCAAGTGGCTTGGTGAATAGATCGGCTAGTTGATCTTCGGTACCCACACTCTCAATAGCAATTTCACCCTTTTGTTGATGATCTCTAATGAAATGATGATGAACATCAATATGCTTTGTTCTTTGATGTTGAATCGGATTGTTGTTTAGCTTCACGGCACTTTCATTGTCACATAGCAATGGCACATTCTTGAAATTGATTCCAAAATCCTTCAATGTTGCCTTCATCCACAAGATTTGTGCACAACAACTACCCGCGGCGATGTATTCGGCTTCGGCGGTAGATAGTGCAATACTATTTTGCTTCTTGGATGACCATGAGACAAGTGATCTTCCCAACAATTGACAAGTCCCGGGGGTGCTCTTTCTCTCCACTTTGTCACTGGCATAGTCGGAATCCGAATATCCAACTAGCTCAAAGCTTGCACCTTTGGGATACCATAATCCAACATCTTGTGTATGCTTCAAATACCTCAATATTCTCTTTGTTGCCTTCAAATGACTTTCTCTTGGTGAGGCTTGAAATCTTGCACACATACATACACTAAACATTACGTCGGGCCTTGATGCCGTCACATAGAGTAGGCTACCAATCATTGATCTATATAGCTTTTGATCCACCATGTTGCCACTCTTGTCACTATCCAAGCTTCCACTAGTGCCCATTGGAGTTGTAATGCCCTTTAAATCTTCCGTGCCAAACTTCTTGAGCATATCTTTGATGTACTTGGTTTGGCTCACAAATGTTCCTTCCTTCATTTGTTTGATTTGAAGTCCAAGAAAGAAACTAAGTTCACCAATCATTGACATTTCAAATTCCTTTGCCATCATTTTTCCAAACTCATCACAATAATCTTGATTGGTTGAACCAAAAATGATATCATCAACATATATTTGCAATACAAACAAGTCTTTCCCAATCTTCTTAGTGAATAGTGTTGTATCAACTTTTCCCATGACAAATCCTTTGGATAGCAAGAAGTCTCTCAATCTTTCATACCATGCTCTAGGTGCTTGCTTCAATCCATACAAAGCTTTCCTTAGCTTGTATACATGGTTGGGTTTCTTGTCATCTTCAAAACCGGGAGGTTGCTCCACATACACCTCCTCTTGAATGTACCCATTTAGAAATGCACTCTTCACATCCATTTGATATAGCTTGATATTGTGAGCACAAGCATAGGCAAGTAAGATCCTAATTGCTTCTAATCTTGCAACCGGGCCATAAGTTTCACCAAAGTCAAGACCCTCTGTTTGTGTGTAACCTTGAGCCACTAGTCTTGCTTTGTTCCTTACTACTATTCCATCTTGATCTTGCTTGTTGCGAAAGACCCATCTTGTTCCAATGACATTGTGATCCTTAGGCCTCTCAACTAGTTCCCATACTTCATTTCTCTTGAAGTTGTTGAGCTCTTCGTGCATTGCATTTACCCAACCCGGATCTCTCAATGCTTTATCAATGTCCTTGGGTTCTTCCATTGATACAAAAGAAGAGTGAGCACAAAATGATGCCAATCTTGATCTAGTTTGAACTCCCCTTTGTATGTCACCAATGATGGAATCCAATGGATGGTCTCTAGCAATGTTAGTTGGTTGAAGCACTTGGACTTGATTGCTTGGATGTTGATGTTGATCATGAGTTGGAGATGATGAACTAGCCACTTGTTGATCTTGTTGCACTTGAGATGATGTACTAGCTTGATTTTGCATTAGAGAACCATAATTGGACTTTGGAGCACTTGATCTTTGTTGTCATCCACATCAATCACTTGCTTTGGCCTAATATCTCCAATATCCATTTCTTTCATAGCATTGGTCAATTGAGTTCCTCTCACATCATCCAAGTTATTTTCCTCATCTTGAGAGCCATTTGTTTCATCAAACTCAACATCATGAACTTCCTCAAGTGAACCACTAGCCAAATTCCAAACTCTATAAGCTTTGCTAGTAGTGGAGTAACCAAGTAAGAATCCTTCATCACATTTCTTCTCAAACTTGCTCAATCTAGAGCCCTTCTTCAAGATGTAGCATTTGCAACCAAATACCCGAAAGTATGCAATGTTGGGCTTTCTTCCATTTAAGATCTCATATGGTGTCTTCTCTAGAAACTTGTGGCAATAGAGGCGGTTGCTATAGAAGCAAGCCGTGTTGATTGCTTCGGCCCAAAAAGAATGACTCACATTATACTCATTCAACATTGATCTTGCCATATCAATCAAGGTTATATTCTTTCTTTCAACTAAGCCATTAGATTGAGGTGTATACTTGGCCGAGAATTGATGCTTGATTCCAAGCTCCTCACATAGCTCATCAACTCTTGTGTTTCTAAACTCACTTCCATTGTCACTTCTTACTTTCTTGATTGTGGTCTCAAACTCATTTTGCACTCTCTTGATGAACTTCTTGAATATGTCAAATACATCACTCTTGTCCCCAAGAAAGAATACCCATGTATATCTAGTGAAATCATCCACAATCACAAAGCCATACTTGTTGTCACCAATGCTTGTGTATGTAGTTGGCCCAAATAGATCCATGTGCAACAACTCAAATGCCTTGGATGTACTCATAATGCTCTTTAATGGATGAGTGTTGCCCACTTGCTTTCCGGCTTGACATGCACTACATAGCTTATCTTTCTCAAATGTGACCTCCTTCAAGCCTCTAAGTCATGCTTCACTAACTTGTTCAATTGCTTCATGCCAACATGACCAAGTCTTCTATGCCATAACCAACCCATACTTGATTTGGTGAGCAAGCATGTTGAAAGTTGAGTGTCACTAGCATCGAAATCAACCAAGTATAGATTCTCATATCTAAAACCCTTGAAGATCAAATTAGAGCCATCAACACTAATTATCTCCACATCATCAACACCAAATATGCACTTGAAACCGAGATCACACAATTGAGCAACCGAGAGAAGATTGAAGTTCAACTTTTCAACTAGGAGCACATTGGAAATGCTATGATCATTTGAGATTGCAATCCTTCCAAGAGCCTTCACATCACCCTTACTATTATCACCAAATGTGATACTATCAATGCCACTATCATTTGATTTAAGAGAGTTAAACATTCTTGAATCACCGGTCATATGTTGAGAGCACCCACTATCAAGCACCCAATGCCTTCCTCCGGCCTTATAATTTACCTACAAAATAAATTAATGTTTCTTAGGTACCCATACTTGTTTGGGTCCTTGGAGGTTAGTAACTAAGCTCTTTGGTACCCAAATGGCCTTCTTCTTTGGACCCACAATTGGTGTACCAACAAACTTAGCTTGCACACCCTTCACACCCTTGGTAAGAACATAACAAGAATAAAAAGGAATGTAATCCATTTTAGCATGAAACTTGTTGTTGTTCTTGTTCATTTTATTACAATTAATCTCTAGATGCCCAACTTGCTTGCATCTATTGCAATAACGACCATTACTCTTCACAAAGCGAGACTTTGGAGTAGCAAAGGCCGCCTTACCCTTCTTGGGAGTATAGCCCAAACCCTCTTTGTTAAGAGAGAACCTTTGGCTACCCAAGCATTTTAGCAAGCGAGCATCCCCACCATAGGCATTGCCTAATGCGCGGGTGAGATCATCCACTTCTCTCTTGAGAGTCTTATTCTCAACCACAAGTGATGAATCACTAGTAGTAGAGATAGAGTTGGTTGTGATGGATGATGATGAGCTACATGAAGCATTAGTAGGACCAACAAATAAAGAATCATCAATAATATCACATGTTAGTCCAATATCACAAGTGACAATCACTTGCTCCTCCTTAGCTTCCTTCATGAACTTCTCCAACTTGAGGTCCTTTTCCTTGATGAGCTCAAGTAGAGTGGAGTGGGCTTCCTTAAGCCTAGTGTGAGAAACTTCAAGGTCCTCGTGGTCTTCCTTTAGACACTCACGAGAGGCCTCTAGCTCATCAAAGGATTTCCTAAGAGCTTTGAGCTCTTGTTCAATTCCTTTGCACTCCTTACTCTTTTTGAGAGCAACAAGCTCCTCCATCAAGGCATCATTTTCATTGCTCTTGGCAATGAGCTCTTGTTCCAAGATTTTGTATTTCTTGGTGGTCCTCTTGTAGCCTTTGCTCATTTGATCTATTATGCCCAATAGATCATCCTTGGAGTAGTCCTCATCCTCCTCATCATCACTCCTACAACCATCACTAGCACAAGAATCATTATCACTATCATCATATTTTACCTTGGTGGGCTTGGCCATAAGGCATGTCGATGTAGTGTCGAAGATGGATGGCTTGTTGGAGAGGGCGATGCTTGCAATGGCTCGCCGAGTGGTCCTCTCATCATCACTAGAGCTATCATCATCACTATCCACTACAAGAAATCCTCTAATCTGTGACGAATTCTCCGTGACGAATTTTGAGATCGTCACTGTCGTTGCACTATCACTAGCAATCCTGAGATCGAACCTGGTGGATATCCAGCCCATGGCCCGACATCAGCTCGTATATATAAACCAGCCCCAAAACCTAATCCCAGCCCTGCTCCCTACTGTCACCAGCCGCCACTCGAACATCTCACACGCCCATCCCACCCCGGCTGGTGGCCTCCACTCCCATCCGGCGGCGCCCCCGTCCATCCCGGTGGCCGGCCACCCCGCTATGTCCTCCACCCAGCCTCCAGATCAGCAAACGAAGTCCTCGAACCAATTTCTCCCTACCTCCGTCTCATGTAGGGTTCCGCATCGCCGCCCCCTTGCCAAATCCTTCCTATCGCCTAGCATTGCCCTTCGGCTTGCGGCGGCTGCAGACGACCAGAGCCCTTGTTCCCCTGATGCGGTGACGTCTGCCTCGTGTGCCGACGCCCGCTCCTGGATCGAAGTAAGAATGCTACATCTCTTTAACCCTGGATCTTTAGCCCTTCTGTGGATCTTTAACCATTTTTCGAGTCTCTCCATCCAGTCTGATCCCACCATCTTCCTCTAGATGGGATCTGAAGGCATGTTCCCACAGGGCACTCACGACCCTCAATCATGTACTGATCAATCGGTTATGGTGAGGAGACGGGATGCGCCAGCTAGATCTGATGGACGAAGGTGTCTTCTCATCCCATTTGCATTGTTGTTGTCCTCCTGACAGTGCTTTCACAGCTACCCCAAGGATGTTTCTTCCCCAGCCTAGATGTTCTTAAATATTTCAATCGACCTATGAAATTTAGTGCACTAATTGTATTGAAGCGCAGATGTATTTTTCTGTCAGAGATGCAGGGTCGACAGTTGTTTGCCATGCCAGGAAGTGTTTACATGAATTTGTTTCTTGTTGGTGTGCAGAAAAGGTAAAAAATTTCAGTAAATATTCTTACTTTTTTTGTGCAATTTTTACTGCCCATTATTAAATTAGAAATCAATAGCTGGTTTGGTGATAGATATCTCGCACCATCTACTTGCAATATCAATTGTTGACTTGTTGCAATATCAGCTTTGTGAACTGCTACATGCTATGCAGACCTATGCAGTGAGCAGTGAAGTGAACCTTGACCTACGCTGATGGTATATATATATTTATCAAATGTGTTATGGAAGTAGACATTAATTTAGTTGGCCCAGGTAAGTATGCATTAGCTTCATTGCATTCCTGTGTATTGTTTTATGATTTTCTGATTGGAAATTTAATATCATTAAGAGGTCTCTGCTTCTTAGTTTGCATACATAACTTAATATTCAGTTTTATATTCTTTGTAAGAGTCAGTTTGGATGTAGTTTCAGTTACCAGTTGTATTCATAGCTTATCATATATTAGATTAGATGTGAATCTGCATTATTCTTGGATAAGGATATGTTAGTCACTTAAATGATTCCCTGACCAACTGAACATGGGCCTGTGTATGTCAGTCACTAAAACCACATCTAGATCAGATAACATCTACTGCAATGCAGTCTCTGTTGTGATTACTAGCTGTTTAGAGCAATGCAGACTTGTGTGTATTTTCAGTTGTAGTAACTTCTAATTCATGTTACACATGTCTATACCAATTCCTAATTGTATCACTGTTCCTTGATTTACTGCAGAACGACTACTTACTTGTGTATTTTTGTTGTGTTTAACTTTATCTATCCATTGACAGTCCTCATGCATCTAGTGTTTCTCATGTAAGACAAGGATGCGTGGCAGGTTTAGAAAATCTAATCAGCAGGGTGAAGAACACAATCTAGTGTTTTTCGTAGATTTGTCAGATGGCAGTGCAAAGTAGAAGGGGGCACACTGCTTATATATTGTTCTAATTTCTAGCTGGATATATTTGTATAGCTTTTGTGTTTCTTTTTTAGATTAAAAAAAACCGCTAATTAGAAATGCAACAGGGCTGCAACTATCAAACTTGATTTAGACGTGCTCTAATGCTGATTATTCAGTACTTGCCTATAATCTGCCATTGAAAGATTAAAGTAGCAATCAAGTTTTGCTATGACCTTGTCTCATTGTAGTGATTTAATACCATTCATTCTCTGTCCAGCTATTTATTTTCTTTTGTGTTTTGTTCATTTTCAGGTTGCTGCCTTGCAACAAGCAAGACAAGTGAGGGACATGACAGCCTATGCGAGGTGCAGTTCACTTTGTGTTGAAAATCAGGATGAGATCAATAGCATTTGTCCTTTGCTTTTTAATTAAGGAGTAGGTCATTAGTAGTTACTTTCACAATGATTCAGACATGTATTTTGGCTTCAGGCCTTGTGTGATTTGGTCCTGTGAGTACTAAGTTAATGTATGTGTTGATATGCTATTTAATGCAATTGACTAAGTTAATATATGTGTTGTGAAATGGTCGGTTCTATATGAGATGTTTGTTTCTGTTGTATGTGTCATAATGGGCTGAAAAATGACCCACCTTTGATTGTGCCCCATTAATAAATGGGTGGTCTGGATAGTGATGTAAGCGTCCACGTTGGCATCAATGTAAGCATACAATTGGTGATATAAGCATCCATGTCATTGTCCACATAAGCAGTCTAGATGATGTGGCAATTCATCTGTGACGATTTAGAACCGTCACAGGTAATGGGTTTGGGCTGGGCTAACTAAGCCTTGGGTTCAACTATGACAGTTTGAGATCGTCACGGATTCTGTTAATCTGTGACGATTTTGTGAAAATCGTCACGGAGGTTAATCCATGACGCTCAATCAATGACGTTCTCTGAAACCGTCACAGATGATGCATAGTGACGGTTTTTTGGTGATCCGTGACGGAAATTTTTCGTCATGGATTAACAGGTTTCTTGTAGTGATCGGAGTTATCACTATCCCAAGTGACCACATAGCCACCACCCTTCTTCTTCTTGTTGATAGTGAAGCTCTTCTTCTCTTTCTTCTCCTTCTTGTCCTTCTTGTTCTTCTTCAACTTCAACTCCCCATCATGATATCTTTTATCTTCATAGGGGCACTTTGCCACTACATGATCGGGGCTATTGCAATTGTAGCATAGCACCTCCTTTGCCTTCATGAAGTCCCTTCTCTTTTTTGCACCATATCCTTTCTTCTTCATGAACCTCCCCATCTTGTACACTAGGAGGGCCATGGTCTCATCATCGAATGGATCATCATCATCACTCTCCACCTTGCTCTTGCCCTTAGAAGATGAAGCCTTGAATGCAATGGGCTTCTCTTGCTTGACCTTGGTCTCCTTCTTCTCTTCTACCTCATCTTCATCATCATTGTATTGGGCATCGGTCATTATATCTCCAAGCACATCGGTTGGTTTGACCTTGTCCAATCCCTCTCTAAAGATCATTCTTCTCAAGGTGGCAAACTTCTTGGGTAAGCACATCAAGAACTTATGTGAGAAGTCCTTGTCCTCAACCTTCTCTCCAAGCCCCTTGAGATCATTGATAATGACTTGGAGCCTATAGAACATCTCCGGGATGGATTCATCATCCTTCATCTTGAAAGTGGAAAACTTGTCCTTGAGCATATATAGCTTGGCACTTTTTACCGTTGAAGTGCCTTCATATGTTTCTTCAAGCCTTATCCAAAGCTCATTTGCCTTTTCAAGATCTTTGATTTGCTCAAATACTTTGTCATCAATGGCACGGTAGATTGTGTCAAGTGCTGCCGTGTTGCATTGTTTGTTGATGCGGTCATTTGGAGTGAGATTTTCTTCATCAAGAATGATGTATCCTTCTTTGGTCACATCCCAAACCTTCTCATGTATATTGCCTAGATATTGCTTCATCTTCCTTTTCCAATGATCAAAGGAAGAGATGCCATCAAAGAATGGAGGTTTGCCATTAACATGATTGAACATAACTTGAGCCATCTTACACCGAGGTTGTTAAGCCTTGCAAACGGTGACCACGGCTCTGATACCACTTGAAAGGTCTTGATGGCTAGATGGGGGGTGAATAGCCTTTTAAAAATTTCTACAAAGACAAGCTAAACAAGTTTATCAATACAACAAATAGCGAGATGCGAGTTTTGCTTAGCCTACGGGGTGTTTGCAAGCCACCTATTCAATTCACAATTCTAGTATTGGCACTCAATCGCACAAGTTAAACCGAGAAGGTAACTACAACTACATCTAGCAAGCTACACAAAAGAGCTACTCTAGCAAAGCAAACTAGCTAGCAAAGATAACTAAGAAAGTAATGCGAAGTTGAGTTAGGAGGGTTTCACTGAGGGGCGAAGTATTGAGCCAACCAATATGATCAACAATGAATACCAAAACAACCAAACACCGGGATCAATCAATCACAATATGAAAGTGATGACACGAAGATTTATCCCGAGGTTCACGTGCTTGCCGGCACGCTAGTCCCCGTTGTGTCCCTCTTCACCATGTGGTTCGGTGGCTAATCGGTCTCACACCGAGCCTCTCAAAAGGCGCCACAAGAACCTACCAAATGGCAAAAGGTTGCAATGACACGAGCAATTTACTAATGTTGCCTTTGGCACTTCGCCGAGGTAGGCACAAACCCCTCACAATCACCGGAGGTGGCCAAGAACAATCACCAACTCTTGCCAACGCCTCCAAGCTGCTCCAAGCCGTCTAGGTGGCGGCAACCACCAAGAGAAACAAGAATCCCGCAGCAAATCAACCACCAAGTGCCAACTAGATGCAATCTCACAATGCAAATGCACTTGGATCACTCAATCTCACTTCGAATATGCAAAGAAGCAAGAGAGATGAGTGGGAGGGGAGTTGCTTAGCTCAAAGTGCTCACAAGTATGTCAAAAGTCCAAGAGAGAGAGCCTTGAGCCGGCCAACGAGTATTTATAGACGTACCCCTTCGAATATAGCCGTTACACACTTAAAACAGCCGAAGTCGCGCTGACCGGACGCGCTGGTCGCGTGGACCGGACGCGCCGGTCACACAACGGCTCTTTTGTGAAACACCGACCGGACGCGCTGGTCGCAATGACCGGACGCGCTGGGCTCGACCGGACGCGCTGGTCCCGTAACTGACCGGACACGCTGGTCAACCCAGAGCAAAGCACAACGAAATAGCGACCGGACGCGCTAGAGAACTGACCGGACGCCACAGTGCCAGCGTCCGGTTAGAGTCCAGTAAGCTCCCTGATCGACCGGACGCGTCCAGTCGACAGTGACTGGACGCGCTGCACGTCCGATCAAAACACTGAGACACGCGCAAACGCTGAACACTGACCGGACGCGTCCGGTCAAATAGAGACCGCGTCCGGTCCAGCGTTCGGTCACCACTGTGACCTCCGTTCGCCTCCGTTTCTTTTCCGTCTTTCGGCGTAGTGGAAAATAGGCGTTTCAATCCCTCAAAAACGCCTGAATCCTCTCTACCGCTCAAACTCCACCGCCTTCGCAAACGTGCTAACATCACCAAGTGATCATCACCATGTGCATGTGTGTTAGCATTTTCACAATCATTTTTCGAGGCGTTATTAGTTCTATCCAAATGCATATGACATGAAATGCACACCTAGAGGCACTTAGGAGTTCAATAGCCACGTCATTCCCCTCTTTATAGTACGGCTATCTATCCTATAATGTAACCACACCCATTAGGTGTCTTGGTTACTAAAACACAACCCTTAAGCATATACCTTTGCCTTGATCACGTAGGGTTGCGTCCAAATCCAAGTGTGGCCATCATGATCACCATGTCCATCTTGCCACCAACCTTGGAATGTACTAATCCTCATATGCTACATACAACTTAGGCATAGGATTAGTACTTAGGCATTGTCACTAATTACCAACACCAAACATAGGACTTTCAACAGGCTCAGGCTCCTAAGAGAGAGAACTTAATTGAAGACAACAACCATATAATTATGTAACGTGAACGTTGTTCTAGGATAAAGCTATGCGACCCTCATATGCTCACTGAGAACAAACGAGGTGACAACTAGGACACTACCTAGATAACCAGCATACATACAGCATCACAGTCAAGCAGACATTTGAGAGAATTCAAACAAATGGGCTTAAGCAACCAATACAAAGCACAAGGCTCACCCAAAATAACCATTTATCTCAAGCATGAACTAACTACAAGTCTAGCTCAACATAAACGCTAGCTAAGGTGGCTAACTTAGCATGTGCACAGAATCTGGACAGCAACACAGTAGTTACTTGTTTCAATTATAACTGAGGTTGTAGACATCCCATAAAGGTGATCCTAGACTTTCTCAAAAGGTTAGAAAGTTTTTCACACTTTATCTATTCATACCAAAAAGCTAATTCATAGATTAACATAACCAAAAA
Source organism: Saccharum spontaneum (assembly GCA_022457205.1). Taxonomy (NCBI): domain Eukaryota; kingdom Viridiplantae; phylum Streptophyta; class Magnoliopsida; order Poales; family Poaceae; genus Saccharum; species Saccharum spontaneum. Next base: position 36,708,252 of record CM039615.1, read on the forward strand.
TGCTAATGTTTCAGACCTGTACCAATATGGACAGAAAACTGACAAGAACTTCAAAAATGCATAACTGGAGTTCTAGAGACACAATAAGGCTGAGCCTTAACTTTATGTAAAGATTATTAAGTTTTCTATAACTTTCTTATTATCATATTAAGATGATTCTATATCTAACAAGGCCAAACAAGGCAAAGAAGACATCTCTGCCTAGATTTGGACAGATTTTGTCATTTCACTTTACAAGCTCATAAGTAGAGATTTAGACCACCCCAATTAGTGCTATAGGACATTTTGGAAAGCTTAGAAAAAGTACTACACTTCTTCTATTATCTCCAAGACACAATTCCCTATGCACATAGGTCAAAAAAACCAAACATTCAGAGCTATTCAGAGTATTAGCAAAACCTGACAGTAAACTTTTAAAAATTCAAAACTCTCAACCCATAAGACCTAGGGTCATGAAATTTTAGGACAAGATAGAAAAGTAAGTTAGCTAAAACTTTGGTATTCTCCATAACTACAGACACAATGATGGCCACGAAAACATCACTACAACAGAAATCGTTCTAGCAGCCAACGTCCAACAAGCAAAACAAAGCTTGCCTTGGTTCTACTTAACAAGAGAGGACACAAACATGTTATTCTATTTGCTATAAACATTGTTACCTTAGACCAACCAATTTAATTCATTAAGGATAATCACAATTACTTAAGTGAGGTCTAAAGCATTTGCAATTGCTTATATGAACAACATATCCGCCACTTGGCTAAACTAAAGGGCATCTATAGGTTCAAGCATGTAACCACAACTATTTCTAGCAAGGCTAAGCACACACTTTTCTCAAACAACATGGAGTAAGGCATTATTGCTTTACTCTACACAAGAAAGATAGTGTACCACATCAATCACAAGTACTCACTATAGAACAAGGGTGGGAGTAGCATAGCTATGCTAAAGCAACAATCATGATAATGAATGCTTCGTCCTATTCGTCCTCACAAGATTGCCAACCTAAGGTGGCAATTGTAACAGAACCGACCAAATTATAAGAGCACAAGTATGAAAACAAGCACCGAAGCGCTCAAATTTTCAAACTTGAGCCCATATAATCCCGGTAGTCAATCGAAATCACGAAGGATTTCAAACCAAACTGCTTACAACCAGGATCGCATCATTCAACATACACATCATACGTTACATTTCACAAGTAGTTCCGAAATAAGTTAACACCACGGAGTAGCAATTATTACAAACCGAGTTTGAAAGTAGCGGAAGCATAACACACACTTAAGTTACTTAAATACTGCCAGTTTGGATAGATCGACATCCCACAAAAGCACGAGGAAAGTACATAAAGATGATCACGCCCGTGTGATCTAGTCCTCATCCCCCGCGGGGTGGAGACAAGTCTTGCAGAAGCCCTGGTAAAGCATGTCATCTGCAACAGGAGGGAATAAACCCTGAGTACTGGAATGTACTCAGCTAGACTTACCCGTCAAAAACCAGAAATAAAGGAGACACCAAGGATTATGCAAGGCTTACACAAGGGGCTAGCTGACACCACATTTTGCATAAAGGCATAAGTAGTTGAAACTCTTATAACCTGTACTAGCAGTTATTTTTAGCATTTACCTGTCATCTATCTTAGCACCTGTACTAAACATGCACTTAATTATCATCAAGCAATTATTCATATTATTCCATAGCAGGTATAAATTGTGGCAACATTGTATCATTCACTTAACCATCTGTTTAATTAATGAGATCTACGTTGCCGCTGCTCAAGTCAAGTGCTCACTAACCGGGAGCGACGGCGATTCGAATCGAATTCCTATCCAGCTGGAGGGGTATTTCTAACACTCACCGCGCAGGCCCCTGCCAGGGTCGCACAAGCCACCTTTCGTATGATTCAGGAATCGCGGGTCCGAATGATGTCGCAACCCCAAGGGCGACACTCTGCCAGGTGATAGGGACTCTAACCCCCCCTTGGTCTCACGCCAATGTCCCCAAGCACATCCTTTCTCTCCTCCAAGAAGCAACCTACCATTCGATTCCCGGCCTGAATCACATTACTCGGCTTCGCGGTCGGAACGACTTATCCGGCCAACTAAGTGTTAGACTGCGTTCAACATGACTCAAGGACGTACAGCGAATCGGTCCTTAAACGACTCAGACGGGCATGGCTCCACACCCAAGACGTGAAGTGTCTTGCAGCTGTACCATCGAACTCCCGCCCGGTCTCAATTTCATTTTAAAGCATGGTTCCATCACGATAGCCGTAAGCCACTCGCGACCCAGTCCTATCTCTCGCGGATGACCGGAAATCACCCGACTTCTACCGTTCTAAGCAGGGCTAAGCATTGACACGTGCCTACACCTAATATAGGATTAGGGCATAGTATCTGGACAAGGACAGGTGTAATGCAACAGTTGTTTTCATACAACTCCTACTACTTAATGCAGTAAACAATTAAAAGTACTCAAGATATCTTTATAAATTGATGGGTTCAGCATGCACCGGGGCTTGCCTTTAAGGAAGGTGGAAGGCCGGTGATCTGGACACTCCGGAAGGTCTTCTTCGGAGGCTTCTTCGCCGATTGGCTCGGTCTGCTCCGCTGGTTGACTCAGTACTTCCTCTGGGATCGTCTGCTCGAACTCGAGGAGCGTTACCCCCTCCGGTACACCTATTGCATGAGTGCATAATAAATTTCATGAATGCATAACGAAAGATGCAATATGCTCGGAATGAAATGCATTACAACAATTTAACGCTCTATTCAAATCACTTCAAAAGAGTAGGTGCAAATTTCCTCTCCGAAAGAGAAATACTCACCTAATCTACTTAACCTAAGATAAAGTTGCTCATCCTCAGTTAAGGCCCTAACACCTAACAATTACAAAAGTAGCTTGTCTTAGGATATCACACCATATCAATCAGCAAAGCATCACAGTAGAGCATACTGGACAGCAGCTACTTGTTTTTATCATAAGTGGAGATTTACAATTCCAAAAGATATGATCTAGGACAATCTGGAAAGCCTAAGAAATGCTCTACAATTCATTTTCAGACCTCAACCCCAAATTCTTAAGTTTTCCATGTCAAACTTCATAAGTTCCAGAATCTGTCCTCTCAAAACAGAGAGTAGCAGATTCTGAACTGCCACTTAAAACATCAGTAACTCTCAAACTACAAAGCCAAATGCTCCCAAATTTTGACACAAGCTAGTTCATCAAGTTTACTGTGACTTTGGTATTTACAAGTTTTCCAGCAACCAATTTTGTCAAAGGTCAAACCTAGAAATACTTCCAGCTATCCAGAAAACCTAAAATTACAAAGGTTAAATATTTGTTGATATGACCAAAGTCTCCTAAAACCAAACTAATGTTACTAACAATTCACATTAGGTATAAAAACACCAGAAAGTAAGGTGAAACCAACTAGAATATTGATTTAACCCTATTTCTTAATTTACTTAATTATTTAGGTGGAATTTTAAACATATATGTAAACTGCTCCTAAATTTCTACAAAAATTACAGGGAACTCTCTGACCTCAAAATAGACCACAGTAAAAATTTGAACAAGTTTATTTACAGAAACTCCCTATACAAAATTCACAAGCCCAAAAGGCTGATTTTTGCATAATTCATAAATCACATTGAAAAGTATCAAACAACAGATTTCATATTTTTCTTAGACACTCTAGGGTACCAAGACATTCTCCAAAAATTTACAAGAACATTGCACATGTAGAAAAATTATAAAAATTTCTTCAATTATTTCCTAGAATAAAATGATAGCCTTATAACTTGAAAATTACTTAAGTACTGATGCCCAAATTTTTACCAGAGCTAGGACTAGCATAGATTAACCTACCCACCAAATTTCATGATTTATGGAACACTACAGCTCAAGCTATAAATTAAACAAATTTGCATGCATTCCAAAACACATTTAAAGGATCTAATAAATTCTTACAGAATTTAAACATCTCAAGCCAGATCCATATTTTTCTAAAATACTACACATCCAGTAGATTCTAACAAAATTTATCTCATGATTTTTGGATCACTAAAACCCTAGATTCCTATTTTTCCAACTAGTACACAAATCAGTGTCAAAAATAATAAAAATCATTTTCATTTCGGACGATTGGGCCGGCCCGGAAACGAACTCGGCCCACAACGCATTTCCCCCGCGCGCTCGGCCCGCTCAGCGCTCCCGCCCGCTCGCGCCGCTGACGGGTGGACCCCCGCGGTCAGCGACCGTAGGCAGGGGAGCCTGCACCCCGCGAGCTCCGGTGAGCTCGAGCTCGCCGGAGAAAGGCGCGCGCGGCCAACCGAACACGGCATTGTGCTCTCCGTCACCTGGCGCACCGATTGGTACCCGTAGGATGGATGGGGATGGGGTGGAGAGGGCCTGCCGCCGTGCGTGGCGGCCGGTGACATCCGGTGGCGGCGCACCGTCGCCGGTGAAGAAACAAGGTGTGGTTTGGGCTCGGTACGAGCTTCACCGAGGCAAGGCGGTTCCGTTTTGCGGGTAAGGGGAGATGGAGAAGGACCCGAAGCACCCCGACCACGGTGAGGTCCCATGGCGGGCTCCGGCGACCCCTCGGAGGCGGAGAAGAAGATAATGCGGCTCACCTAGGGTCCAATCGTGGGTTTCGGTAGGTCCGGGGGGTGGAGGGTGTCGAGGCGGAGGAACTGGCGAGCTCAAGCGGCCGGTGGTGTGGCGTAGCTTACGGTCGAGCTCGTCGGAGAAGAAAGGGGAATGGCGGCTCGGTTCTTTCCCTTTTGCAAACGAGAAGGAAGGAGGAGGAGGAAATGGATGGGTGAGGTTGGAGCGACAGCAGAGGTGCTCTTCATGCGCTCGGCAGCTGGCCAAGGCGCCAGGTCGCGCGCGGCGCGTGGAGGACACGCGGCGGCGTTCTTCTGCCGGGGCGCCACGTTCAGTTTTCAGAAGTTTTGAATCGCGGTTTCAGTCAAGCCGAGCCTGACAGCGTGACTTTGGCGACCTCTAACTCCCAATCTAGGCCGATCTAGTACAATCCGTAATTAGTAAAGTTGTAGAGGTACATATCGTCTACAAAATTGTCCACTAGAGCTCGAGCTGATTCGGTCTATAATGGAAGCTACATGGTCTCAAAGTAGTGCTCGGTGAAACTGAAACCGGGTTCAGTTACTGATACCGACTGACAGCTCATGTTCATGGCACGATATCTCTTGAACCAGTGAGAACCAGGCTTGGGTAGTATTGACAAAGTTGTAGGGCTACATGTGATCTACAAGTTTGTCAATATGAGTGAAGGCTGGTTTGGCTTGGTTTGCAAACTACAAGCTCCTAAAGTAGGCATCAGCGAAACTGTAAGGTCCAATTCCAGACTTAGAAAAATTCTAAGTCCTGGAATTACACCACTAGCTGACTTGTGGGCCACTTTTGAGCATGTTGTGGTCACTTTCATGAGATGGTCATATTGAGACTTTTGTTCCCCATGAATTTCTTTACAACTTTGCTTAAGGGTGCTCTTCCATGCAAGGTCTCTAAATTAGACTTTCTAATTGGTCAAACTAGAGCCTTCTATGGTCAAATGGGGGTCAAACTTGTCATGGAGGGCAATTTCGTAATTTTGGTCAACATGAACCTTGATCCAAATGTTACTCTAAGTATAGCTAAGGTGTTGTAGGTCATGATTGACTACTTTACCTTTTTGTTACACCAACTATCAAATACTTTATGAAATCAATCAAACAAACCCTAAACAAACACATGAATTGCATTACATGAAATACTAAACATGGATTATGCATGTCATGCTTATGCAAATGCAATGCAATTAAGGACTAAACACTTGAGGTGTTACAGCCCTCCCCCCTTATAAAAATCTCGTCCCGAGATTTGGAAAGCGTACCATTTTTCATAGAATTCTTTATAACCATCCCGCAAATAATCTTCCCGTTCCCACGTAGCATCACTCTCACTACCCTGATTACTCCACATCACTTTGTACCACTTAACCACTTTACTTCTAGTTACTCGTTCCTGAGTATCGATCACTCGGACTGGTTTTTCTTCATAGGTTAAGTCGGATTCCAGCCTGATATCTCCTAACGGAACTTGTTCCTCAGGAACTCGAAGACACTTTTTAAGCTGAGACACATGGAAAACGTTGAATATGGCTCTCATCTCAGGAGGCAACTGGATTTTGTACGCAACAGCTCCACTCTTGCCTATGATCTGGAAAGGACCCACGTATCTTGGTGCAAGCTTTCGCTTCACGCCAAAACGTTGGACACTCTTCATTGGAGAAACTTTCAAATAAACGAAGTCTCCAACTTCAAATTCAAGTGGTTTTCTGCGACGATCAGCATAGCTTTTCTGTCTAGCTTGGGCTGCAGCCATGTGTTTCTGGATAGTACGGACTTGTTCCTCGGCTTCCTGGACAAAATCAATGCCATAATACCTTCTTTCCCCAGCTTCTACCCAGTTTAGTGGAGTTCGGCACTTACGACCGTACAAAGCTTCGAATGGGGCCATCTTAATACTCTCTTGATAACTGTTATTGTACGAGAATTCGGCTAAAGGTAGCCATTTTTCCCAAGAACCCTTGGATGAAATGACGCATGCCCGCAACAGATCTTCCAAGATTTGGTTAACTCGTTCCGTCTGACCAGATGTCTGGGGGTGATAAGCAGAGCTTCTCACTAACTTGGTTCCCAGAAGGTGATGCAAATGCTCCCAAAAGCGAGCAGTGAACTGGGGACCCCGATCAGAAACGATAGTACGAGGTATCCCATGAAGCCGGACTATCTGATTGAAGTACAACTCAGCATAGTCAGTAGGACGATAGTCCACTCTCACGGGGATGAAATGAGCTGATTTGGTCAAACGGTCAACAATTACCCAGATAGAGTTATGATTTTTGACTGTAGGAGGAAGTCCGACAATGAAATCCATACTTATTTCTTCCCATTTCCAGCCTGGAATGGAAAGTGGCTGAAGCAACCCAGCTTTCATATGCACAGCTTTCACTCTGCAACAGGTGTCGCATCTAGCAACATATGCAGCTATCTCTTTCCGCATCTTGGTCCACCAATAAAGTGGCTTCAAATCATAATACATCTTATTACTACCAGGATGGATGGACAACTTGGAAGAATGTGCTTCGGACAGGATCTGATCTCTAAGTTCTCGATCCTTAGGTACCACTAACCTATCCTTGAACCACAGCACACCTTCGTCATCTAACCTGAAATGCTTAGTTTCTTCCTCTTTCATCTTCCGTTTTATGTGAAATATACCCGGATCAGTCTTTTGGAGCTCAATGATTCTATTTCTGAGAGTGCCACTGACAGTGATGTTGTACAAGACTGCCGGATGTAACAGGCGGGATCGGTGAAAATCAGCTTCAACTAAGGAATGGCAATGAGACTTACGGCTCAAAGCGTCCGCAACCACGTTTGCCTTGCCTGGGTGATAGTGCACTTGAAGATTATAATCCTTAATCAACTCGAGCCATCTTCTCTGACGCATATTTAGCTCAGGTTGGGTGAAGATGTATTTGAGGCTTTTGTGGTCGGTATAGATATTGCAGACATTGCCCAGCAGATAATGCCGCCATACCTTCAAAGCATGAACAACTGCGGCCAGTTCTAAGTCATGCGTCGGATAATTCACCTCATGCTTCCGAAGTTGCCGTGAAGTATATGCAATTACTCGGCCTTCCTGCATCAGAACACCTCCCAAACCTATGCCTGAGGCATCACAGTAAACATCAAAAGGTTTCTCGATATCCGGTTGTGCCAAAACCGGAGCCGAGGTTAGGAGGGTTCGCAGTTGGTGAAAAGCCGCATCACACTCAGGAGTCCAGACAAACCTGGTGTCTTTTTGCAGCAACCGAGTCATGGGTTTGGCTATTTTTGAGAAATCCGGGATGAAGCGACGATAATAGCCAGCCAACCCAAGAAAACTCCGGACCTCATGAACCGAAGTAGGAGCCTTCCAATTCAATACTTCTTCTACCTTGGTGGGATCCACCATAATACCTCCATCGGACAATACATGCCCAAGAAAAGGTACTTCCCGAAGCCAGAATTCACATTTACTGAACTTCGCATACAGTTTATGCTCACGCAGTCTGCTGAGGACAATACGCAAGTGTTCCGCGTGGTCTTCCTCATTTTCAGAATACACTAAGATGTCATCAATGAACACCACCACAAACTTGTCCAATTCGGGCATAAACACCGAATTCATCAAGCACATGAAGTGCGCTGGGGCATTAGTCAGACCGAAGGACATAACAAGATACTCATAAAGGCCGTATCTCGTCGAGAAGGCTGTTTTTGGAACATCTTCAGGACGGATTTTAATCTGATGGTACCCAGACCTTAGATCAATCTTGGAAAAGACTTTAGCTTTGGACAATTGATCGAACAAGATGTCGATACGCGGTAGAGGATACTTATTCTTGACAGTGACTGCATTCAGAGGTCTATAGTCCACGCACATCCGCAAGGTTTGATCCTTCTTCTTTACAAAGATAGCAGGGCAACCCCACGGAGATGAGCTAGGACGGATCAACCCCTTCTTCAAAAGTTCATTCAATTGTACCTTAAGCTCAGCTAACTCATTTGGAGGCATTCTATAGGGTCTCCTAGAGATGGGTGCGGTACCAGGCAGCAACTCGATTTTAAATTCCACATCCCGTTCCGGAGGGAGCCCCGGCAATTCATCGGGAAAGACGTCCGGAAACTCCTTTACTACGGGAATTTCAGCCAACGCCTTTGCTTGCACAGCATGAATTTCCCCCGACAATTCAACTTTTCTGGGTAGTTGAACTAGAAAACCCTTTTGATCGGTAGGATCTCTGAGCATAACTACCCGAGCAGATGTGTCAATGAGTACCCCATTCTGACTCATCCAATTCATTCCCAAGATAACATCTATGTCTAACCCCGGTAACACCAATAGAGCAAGCGAATAACTTCGCCCTTCTATCTCAAACTTAAGGTTCCCCACTACTTTGTTTGTGGAAATATTCCCACTTGCAGCACTAATACAATAACCCACACCTTCAACAGTATGCAACTTGTGTGCAAATTTGGATGCAAACTTAGGACTGATAAAGGAATGCGAAGCGCCTGAATCAAAAAGTACCACTGCGGGATGTTGGTCAACTAGGAACTTACCAGCCATGACTACCTCACCAGATGGAATTTCTTCAATGCTGTTATAGTGAGCATGTCCCTGACGACCACCTTGATTGACATTTTTCTTAGGGTACGGACAGTTCCGGGCCCAATGACCTGGCTTGTTGCAATTCCAGCAAGGCATATTGCTAGGAGGAACACTAGAACTACTCTGACCAGAAGTCCCCTTTGGCAGAGTGACAGTATATGCCTTACGGAACCCAGTTTTTGCAGCAGGCTTTTTCTGTGGCGGACGGAACCTTGTATTCTGAGCAGGCGGGCGTGGAGAAGACCTTGGTGCAGCTGAGGCCCTTGACTGAGAAGCACTTGCCTCAAGGGCCCTTTTACGGCTCTTAGAAGCAGAATAAATAGCATTGTTGTTCTCCTGTGTCAAAGCATCGCTGATGAAATCATTGAAAGTGGTACACTTGCTAGTACCCATAGTCTTCATTAGCTTTGGGCCGAGGCCCCTTTTGAAACTAGCAATCTTTTTGGCATCAGTATCCACAAACTCCGTGGCGTACCTTGCCAAGTTGTTGAAGGACTGCAAGTACTCAGTCAAGCTCTTGTTTCCCTGTGACAGCCTCATAAACTCTGTGTGCTTGATTGCCATCAGACCTGGAGGGATATAATTCCCCCGGAAGGCCGCCTTAAACTGATCCCAAGCAATCGGGACATTGGCAGGCAGCGTGGAGCGATAGTGGCTCCACCAGATGCCTGCTGGACCATGCAACTGATGGGAAGCATACTCCGTTTTCAGCTCATCAGTTAGGCGTAGCAGACGAAACTTTTGCTCAATTGTATTTAACCACTCATCAGCCTGCAGGGGTTCTTCCGCTTCCTTAAAAAGCGGGGGCTTTGTATCCAGGAAGTCCTTGAAATCGCTGTACTGGTTTGGTTCTGGGCCCTGACGACCATGCCGAGCCTCTCGATTTGCCAGTTGGCGCATGGCGTCGGCCAACATACGCTGCCCCTCGACCACTGATTGCATTAACTCTGCCGGAGTAGGTGGTGGTGGAGGGGGCGGCTGGTCCTCCTCCTCATTTCCACGACCCCGACGTAGATTGTACGACATCTGCAAAATGCATAGCCAATGAGCACTGACGATGTGGGAAATTTGTAGATGAATTATTGCGAAATGTCAAACTGTCTTCAAGAATAGAATTCTCATAATAATTAAGGCACAATAATTCATCACAACCGCACAATCCATTCAAGCGCATCAATTGCCGAACTCGTACTTGGTAATCCATCAAGACGTTCTTCGATAAAGGCTCACTCACAGGGAGCACAACGGTTATCGGATCGTTTACGTTGCTATCTACGTGATTTTGACCTTTTGCCCGGTACTTGGATTTGATCTCAAGATTGTTAGTGACTGTGAAAGGCTACTTCAAACTAACCACAAAGAGACTTCTCAATGGAGAGTTCTATGTTGGATCAGGACTAGCCACCTCGATACCTGCGCGTGCCAAGCAGCACAACCTTATGTCGCGCGCCATAGGAGGCCCTCGGTTTCGTCGCGGCACCGAAGGGTGCTAATCGTGACACCATCACCGAACACAACACAATAAGACATCCCATTGTGATCGAAATTAACAGGTTCAAACTACATTTAGGAAACATACGGTTCAGCCTTACATCCCAGAGTCACGTTATTACAAGGCCTCACTCCTTCGCAGGGAGGGCACAAAAGACGATCCTAGCATTAAAGGTACGTGATGACTACTCTAAGCATCATCCTCCGAGTCCGTGTCAAGGATCTCCCCGCCGTCCTCATCACTGACCGGCTCTAACTCTTCGTCTTCTTCTTCTTCTGGCTCTTCCTCTGGAGCTTCTGCAGGTGGAGCATCTTGTGGTCCATCGACCTCCACTTCATCATCATCATCCTCTGCCATGAAGATTCCGGAACCCATCTCCTCATCAACATTGTTGTTCCTAGGTAGCAGAGGATTAAGCTGGTTGTTCAGGCGGTGCACTTCTTCATGAAGGTTGTCATTGTATTCTTCAGCATTCTCTAACTGTTGTTCGAGCTCAAACTGACGAGCCCTCAAAACGTTCTCCTCGTGCCAGGCTTCATCCCTCTGTTCCATTACACGGACCAACATACGCTGACAGTTGCGATTTGCCACTGTCAACCTCTGGACTGCAAGTGTTTCTTGATCTCGATCATGAATTA